>CAWUFW010019956.1:0-167670 GCA_963921515.1 Calotriton arnoldi
AGATGGTCCTTCCCCATTGATGCCCAAACCTGCATGTCCAGTGGAGATGGCCACACGGTCAGGGAAGTGAGACGAATTGAACAATGGCAGGCACAACAGATGTGCAGGGGTGGAAGCCACAGATGTGAAATTGCCAATCTAAGTAGGAAATCCCATTGCCAAATACTGAACACATGACACCCTCAGATCCTGCTATGGATGACATGGATACACCACAGGATAGGACACATTCCCCCTGGACCACATGGGTTCCTGCACAGTAACACTTCATTATCATGAGACCAAATATCACCATCACTGCAGCAAGGGCATGGTTAGCATCATCAACATCATGTACATCAGAAGCAAAAGCACTAGAGAACAGAAAGTTGCTTTATTCTGCATATGTGGCATTAAAAGTAGAAGTCCGGTGAGAACATAAACAAAGGCCAATGGCCAGTCCATCAACAAAGTCACAAGTGGGTGACAGTGGCAGATGCCACCCTACACATGCCTGCACAAAACCAGGGACAATCCACTAGGAGGGGCAACCGGGGGGTAGGCCAGGCACCGCAGGGACAGGATCAGGGCTCACCAGGAGGAAGCAGGGAAGGGGTGGTGGGTGCTGGAGAGCCACTGACAACTGCAGTGGAGGTGTCTGACATGGTGTGTGCCGGCACAACTGGGGGGCATGACTCAGATGTTGTGGGTGCCGGCACGACTGCAGTGGACCCTGCAGATGGAGTGGACAGGTCCGCCACTGCAGTGCCCAAGTCAGACAGGGTGGTAGTGGACTCCACTGCAGTGCCTACCACCAGGGGAGGAGAATGGGGAACAGGCAAGGTGGGCTGGACAGAGGGGAGGACACCCTCACCACATCAGTGGCACAGACAAGCGCAGCGGGGGTGTGGTTCCAGGAGAGCAAGTGGCAGGGGAGAAGGCCGGAGCCTCTTGGGGATGGTATATCTGTGGGTGGGGGAACCTGGGGCAGGGTGTGGTGGGGGCACCTGTGGAGTGGGGGCCTGAGGGATGGAGGAAGGAGACCTGGTGCTTGAGCTGCAGGGCGGCGGCGGGGTCTTGCTCTTAGCACTCCGGGGGACTTGCGGGTGGGGGCCTCAGTCTGTCTGCGCCTGGGGAGGGTGTCCGGGGGCGAGGGCACTCTGCTCCATGTGGGGGGCTTCCTCTTCCCCCTGGATGCTGGGGCAGCTGGATCGGAGGGGAAGAGGCCGAGGTCACTGAGGAAGAGGCGCTGGGTCTTTGGGGTTGCAGGTGAGGAGAGGGAGGGTGCTTTGGAGGGAGAGGCAACTGAGGACTGCGCAGTGCCCGTGGATGCGTGTGTGTGTACCAGGGCCCCATCCCCTGTGAGTCTGGTTTCAGTCCCCTGATTGTGCGTGCGTGTGCGTTTAGTTTGTGGCGTGTATGTCTGTGTGCTGGACGTGTGTGTGCTGGTGTGTGCCTGTGCCGGTGTGTGTGTGCTTGGGACGGGCAAGGTGCTGGGGAGTGTGGATGGAGCAGAGGCAGGAGGGGTGAGGGACTGTCTGAGGAGGGGACACTGCTGCCGTCAGGGAGGAGTCCATGGACCTGTTGCCCCTCTGTAGGTCAGACATGCCCGATGAGATGCCCTCCATGAACGACACCAGCTGAGTCAACAGTGCGGTGTGCGCATAGAGGACACTCAGCATGGCTGTCTGCCCTACATGGAGCTGGCGAAGGAGGTACACAGACTCCTCACTCAGGGCAGCAGGGGACACAGGGGCAGGGGTGCGGTGCCTGGGCCAAAGGAGACACGCTCCCGAACATGGGAGCCTCCACGGACCTGGGGAATGGGAGCCGATGGGAGGGCGGTGGTGGTGCTGGTGGTGGCGGGGACAGCAACACTAGCTGGGGTGTGGTGGCTGCTGACACCCGCCTCCACAAGGGAGTCATCCTCCGAGTTGCTCTGGTCCTCAGCTGAGGTGGATGGTGCTGAGGACTCCTCGGTGTGGCTCCCCTCGCCCTCCGTGCCACTGGGTCCCTCTGACCACTCCTCGGCTGCTGACCCAGTCTGGCTCTCTGGCTCCTCCTGGTCCGTGGAGCTGTCCCCTTCCGTGGCCGTGGATGTATCTGCAAACAATGGGGAAACAGACAGACATCAGTCACCTGCACCAAACGCACACACCACTGTGAGCACAGCACATTACAGAGCAAACCCTGGCATCATTAGTTGTACATTGCTAAAAGTGCCCTAACTGAACAGGAGAAGCCAATTGTCAGACTGATGCCAGGCATGGCACTCACATCCCACATGGCCTTGCACCCATCTGTCTGGTGTCTGTTGGATTGCAACACCCCAGTGTGGACACATGCACCAAGTACACAGTAGTTGGACAGTGCAGAGGACACGGTGTGGCATGTGGACATGCACACATCACAGCTCTTGCCACTGAGTCAGTACAGGTTTCCGGATGAAAGGGATGCCCAGAGTCAAATAGGAAATGCATGTGATGCATACCAGCGACAGACACCATGATGCACCCATGTCCTGATAGCCAGCGCCACAATGGTGTGCATGTAGCACATGTCACTCCCCTGCAGGACCACCAATAAGTTGACACATGCCATGGCAGAGGCATGACTGCTAAGTCATACATCACTGTCTCAGTGATGTATGACTTGGCAGCCAGACAACAACACTATGCACTGTGTCACAATAGTAGGTCATGGGGAATGCAAGTCCTGGAGCTGCACAAGTGCACATGTACATCCCCCACACAACACATCTTAACCCTCATCTGTCCAGGTCTCACCTATTGGACATATGGGAGACCTGTGACACTACCCTCTGAACCTGAGCCCCTCACAATTTGCTGTGAATGGGGAACAGCTGCCTGAACTTCACATTCGCATACCCCAGTCTGCACGGGCAGCTTATCAAACACCTATGTGACACACAAGTATCGTCTCCTATGGTCACATCTCCAGGGGCATGCTGAGCCCCTACCAAGAAACACCCCAGCAGTCCTGGCAACTAATCCACAGCACACTGACACAGAGGCAGACACCTGAGGGGTCAAATCACTGTGCACAATGTGTCAGCTGATACACGGGAGTGGGAGTACAGAGTGCATTGCATGGCCTGGAGTAGGCATGACTGTCCTGCTCCACATGAATGAGGGATGTGCCCTGGACAGTGGATAGCTGGCTATGTATGTGTGACACACGTAATCTGCACACTCCTGGGGCCCAAACATTGTTCCCACCCGCTGCATGGGTGTGTGCCACATACCCCAGGCACATGTGGTGGCTCAGCTCAGCAAGTGGACCGCATATCAAAGCAACACGCAGATCACATGTCCAAACCCAGGCGTTGTGTGAACAATGGACCCACCCATGATGCCCACAACAGAGTTAGGGAAACAGATGCTGTCCCCCACCTTTAGTGAAGCAAACTGCAAGGACACAGTCCCAAGTGACACAATTCCCTGAATGTAAGGGCCACACCTGGGTATCAGATGAGCAGTGGGCAGTGCACAATAGAGGGACATGGCTCCTGGACAACATGATTGCTGCACTGTGGCAGTTGAACCAGGCCAGAGGAGGGCACAAAGCATGTAATACAGAGTTCACAGTGCAGTCTTTGACTCACCCCCTCCTTGCTGCTGTCTGGCCTTCAGCTGCCCATCCAGGTCTGGAAACACCACCGCCAGGATCTGGAGCATGTGGGGGTCAGGGTCCGTGTTCCGCCCCTCCTGCGAGGAGGCGACAGCTTCAGCTGGACCCGTGCAATCCTTCGGGTCCAGCCCCGAAGGTCCTGCCACCTCTTCTGGCAGTTGCGGATCCGGCGCTTGTAGACCCCCACGGACCGGACGGCCCGGACGATGTCCTTCCAGATTTCCTGCTTCCGATGGGCATTAACCTGTCAGGATGACAAAGTGAAAAGGCCATTACCACACATGCAACATATCCGTGCATGACACAGTTGTATATACATGTCTCAATCACAGGGGCACATGATGTACACAGGCAGTGCAAAGCTGCCCATGGACAGTTTGCCAGACGTCACTACATGGTATCATTGCTTGGGAAGTAAAACCATGTTCAAATGCACTGTCACTGCACCATACCTGTCCAGTGCAAGTCACTACACACTATGGGGGGTGACAACTACTCAGTGAGCCTGCTAGCCAGTGGCGTGCAGACTTTCAGCCTTGCTAGTCACACAAAATGCACATTCAGAAAGGCAGTGCACAGAACACTCACCTGCTCCCCTGGTGTCCCATACAGCTTGCTGTACTGTGGAAGTAGGCTGTCCAGCAGGGCCTGGTTCTCTTCAAGGCTGAAGGCTGGGGCTCTCTCCACAGTACGTGCCATTGCAGGGTCCAGAAGGGCAGAGACAGCAGCAGTGCAGTGGCAGATGTCGTCCTGGAGCATGTAGTGCAGGCAAGTGAGCTCTCAGGGGAACAGCCAGCAATATATATGTGCTGGAGAGGCAGATACTGTCCCTTGTGTCCAAAGTGATAGGTCCAAGTCGTTTGCATCTTCTGAATCTGGCCAATCCATGGAATAGCAGCACCAAAACACACCCACAGCATCCTTCAAATCTTCAACTTCATGACATACATGATTTTGCAACATTGTTGTGGGTGACCAACTGAATTTACAGCAACCGACTCGTTCGAAATTCGAAAACGCGTCCGTTGCCAGGCAAGCCCATTGTCAATGGGTGCGCACCGATCGGTCCATTGCAGTTCAATGCGCACAGGGGTACAACGCGTACCCGCACACATTGAATGCAATGGGCCGGCCGGAGGCACCGATCGGTCCATTGCAGTTCAACGCGCACAGGGGTACAACGCGTACCCGCACACATTGAATGCAATGGGCCGGCCGGAGGCACCGATCGGTCCATTGCAGTACAACGCGCACAGGGGTACAACGCGTACCCGCACACATTGAATGCAATGGGCCGGCCGGAGGCACCGATCGGTCCATTGCAGTTCAACGCGCACAGGGGTACAACGCGTACCCGCACACATTGAATGCAATGGGCCGGCCGGAGGCACCGGTTGGTCCATTGCAGTACAACGCATCACTGTACATGTGACTGGCATATGTCAGCATGCCTGTCTCAGATGGACATATGCCAGCCACAGATAGCTCCCAGGGAGTGAGGGGCACACCTACATCACGACAGCCTGTCCAAACTTTATCATAAGGCATGTAAGGCTGCATTTCCTATTGTGTGTATGTTGGTGTACATGTTGTCCTGTGGGTGTCACCTGTGGGCAGCCACCCCCAGGCTGTGCACGTGTTCATGGGGACAGGATCCTGGGTGTTACGTGTACATGACCACTGTGATGTGCAACTGTTCAGATCTGTGCATGTGCCATGGTCACATTTCACGGTGGTGTATGTGTATGTCATGTCACATACCCCGTGAGTCCCATGTGGGACGGTATGTTTGAGCCAGGGTGTCCCAGTGGCACAATAGTGATGGTCCTCCACAGTCTTTGTGCATGTAGTGTTTACAATGTCTCTGATTTCATGTGCACAATGGGAGACAGTCTCCACATCCACGTTGTGTGTGCATGGACTCTGATGTTGTGCGTGTGTGTGTCACAGACGTCCATGTCTGTCCTGCCGTGGCAAGTGGGGCCACTACCTGTGGGGGTCATGGTTGTTTTGCTGTGGTGTATACATGATACTCCATGTAATGCCAGTGTCCATGTGGCATTACAGGGTCCCTGGGAATGTACCTGTCGTTGAGCTGTGGTGCCTGGGGCACATCTGTCCTCACATGTCACTGTG
This sequence comes from Calotriton arnoldi, assembly GCA_963921515.1. Classification (NCBI taxonomy): domain Eukaryota; kingdom Metazoa; phylum Chordata; class Amphibia; order Caudata; family Salamandridae; genus Calotriton; species Calotriton arnoldi. The sequence goes on from CAWUFW010019956.1 coordinate 5,767, forward strand.
GGGGTTATTGTGACACGGCAGCAGGAGATGGGAACTGTGACACGGCCTCATGATATCCAATGGGCCAACCTGGGACTAATTGATGCCACCTGTTGGACCGTGTTGACAGGTGTTGGCCATGTATGTACCATACATGTCCTTCCGGTACTGCACACTTCATGTAGTTGTGCCTCATAATGATGTATGTTGGGATCTTGAGTGTGTTCAATGCCGCATATGTGGGGTGACTGACAATCTTGCTTACTTCTCCTCTGCACTGCAGGGCTCCTGCTGTCCATCGACCATTCCCAGACCTGGCAACGATGGTGGAACGGGACAGCATCCGACGGCACCGCTTCACCAGGCAGCTGATTGAGGATTTGGCAGTGCAGTTGTCCCCACATTTGCAGACTGGCCGGCCGTATCCTACAGTGCTGACCCCCAAGGTGAAGGTGATGGCAGCCCTACACTTCTTTGCCACTGGTACCTTCCAACATACTGTGGCGACTGCTGGTGGGATGTCACAGACCATGTTGAGCCGTGTGCTCCGCGATGTTTTGGCGGCAATGTTGCTCTTCCTGTACCGGTACATCTATTTCCCTAGACTGCGACGACTCACTGACGTGAAGAGTGACTTTTATGCCCTGGGGAGGATGCCGCATGTCATTGGCTCCATTGATGGGACACATGTGGCTTTGGTACCACCACAGGCCCAGGAGCAGGCCTACAGGAACCGGAAGCACTACCACTCGGTCAATGCACTGGTGGTGTGTCTTGCAGACATGACCATCACACACGTGTGTGCCCGTTTCCCTGGTTCAGCACACGATGCCTTTGTGATGAGGAGTAGTCGCATCCCCAGGATGATGGCACAGATGCAGAACCAGCGTGCCTGGCTTGTCGGTGTGTACTGACTTTGTGCCATTGTGTGTGATCTGATCTGTAGTATTCCGCCCACTTTTCCAAGTCAGCTAATGTGCACTTGTCTGGCCGTAGGTGACTCGGGATACCCCAACATGCCGTGGTTGCTGACACCCCTCAGGAACCCTGTGACACCAGCCCAGATGCGCTACAATGAGGCACATGGTCGGACCAGGAGAGTGATTGAGCGGACCTTTGGTCTCCTGAAGAGCCGCTTCCGCTGCCTGGACAAGACCGGAGGGTCCCTCCCATATGCCCCTGCGAAAGTGTGCAAGATTATCATCGTCTGCTGCATGCTCCACAACCTGGCAGTGCGGAAGGAGTTGCCTCTCATCCAGGATGACAATGACCAACATCCGCCACCTGTGGAGGATCCTGGCCTGGACCACGATGCCAGTGACGATGATGATGATGATGATGGTGATGTCCGCACACAGCTCATCACCAACTTCTTTAGCTGAATGTGAGTATCCTGAGGTGTCATGTCAATGATGTGAGTTGGCATGATGTGTGGGTGGTGCTCTGGTGCTGTTGGGGTGTGTCCATGGGCTACTTGACTGGATGTGTGTTGCGATGTGTGGTAACAGGTGGGCTGTACTCCCCAACAGTGTTGACATGCTAACTTGGTTCTGGGTGGGTATCTTGTAACATGTATTGTGCATGAGTTTTGCTGTTCTGTCCTGTACTCCATTGCTTTTGACTGTGTGTCATTTCTGTCCTTCACAGGGTACTTTCAGATTCGTTTGGTCAACTGTGTCCAACGACGACATGATTGCACATCCAGGCTGGTAGCTGTTGTGTCCCTACAGGTGATGTGCGCCACACCCATGGACTTCCTTCCGTCTACAGTTGTTGACTGTGTGCCCGCTGCCAGGTAGGATTACCTTGCATCTGTAGTGGTTACGGCATGTTGCAACTGTGTAATAAACCTGTGCTTCACTTTGTGATGTGCGTTGTCTGTGGTCACACATTTGACTGCCATTTGCTTACTGCACCTGTGGGCTACTTGACTACAACTGGGAATGGGTGTGGTGTCTGTGCATTGCACCATCTTCCCTGGCAACATCAGTGTAGGCAATGAGTCAGATGGCCTAGGTGTGTATGTGTTGTGTAGCCCTGGTGGTGTGTCTCCCTCATGTGTGTCACGTTGCCTGTACTCACATGCCTGTGTTGTCCTTGCTGTTGCAGTTCGCATACACAGTGTAATTTTGCAGTTCATCATCCCCATAACAGCACCCACGTTGGAATCACGACAGAGGCAAGTATGGTGTATTAGTGTGTTTATTGTGATACATTTGTGTTAATAGTGCATAGGATGGGTAGTGCTGTACATAAATCTTGCAATCCCAAGTTCCTAGGTGAATTGAAAGTCCTGGTAGACAGGATCCCCAGTATCGGGGCCACAGTTGTCTGACACATTGGTCCAACTTGTACTCCCCATGCAATGTGTGGGAGTAGTGTTGCCGTCAACAGGGTGAACAGTCTGTGCACAAAGGCGAACATCCAGAACAGGTTCAGGCTTCCTGGGAGTTGCGCTTGGCCATCGGCCTCTCACTTTCCCTCCTCGGACGACCCCTCTTCTTGGGGGGGAACCTCAAGTACAGGCTGCTGCGGTGCAGGGGACTCTCCGCCAGAGTCCTCCTCCCTCCCTGTGGCAGTTGCAGTTTGTTCGGCACCAGATGTTGTTGGCACACAGGGAGGTGTGGACTGGTTGCTGTTCATCTGGCGGAGGCATTGTAAAATGTCCCTGTGCACCGCCGTCATCTCATGCAGTGCATCCCACTTGGACTCCACGCGGGACATGTGTGAGTCCACACGGGACATGTGTGACTCCACGTGGGACATGTGGGAGTCCAAGCGGGCATGATGGGCAGCCTGCTGCTGTTTCATGTCTCTGAGGAGCCCCACTACCTGGCTGAGGTCTCCGGTGCTGGACTGGTACGCATCAGCTATGCGTACCAGTTGTGGGTCATCATGCACACCAGCAACGTCTGCAAGCAGCGACCTCTGTCTCCCACCCCTCCCACCACCCCTGCTGACATGTGCAGTGTGTGCAGTGGCACGCACAGATAACCCTGGTCCACCTTGGGGGTTGGTGGTGGTGGTGGTGTCCATGGCCCCAGGTTGGTCCAGGGTCCCTGTGCTGGTGTTGCTCCTTGTTCTGTCCATGTCGGCAGGGATGGTATTCGTGGTGACAGTCGTTGGAGGGGTGGGTGCAGGGGTGCAGCTGGTGGTCCTGCTGGTGCTGCAGCTGGTGGTCCTGCTGGTGCTGCATGTTGACTTGCACCGGATGTGCCAGGTTGTTCTTCATCGTCCGAGGAGGACAGAGGCTGTACGACGCCAGGGAGCTCGGCATCCTCTTGAGCCTGGGACTGGGACTCCTCAGCGTCTGCTGCTGTGTCCCCATCATCACCTGTTTTTGGGAGACACAAACAATGTATGTTATGTTTCTGCAGGCATCAATGGTTGACACACATGACAGTTGTGACTGTGCCTCTGGGTGCGGGCCTGTACATTGCATTGTCCTAAGTCGTCACAGTCAGGGGTTGATATTGGTGTGGCACATTGTCCTGCATTATTTGGGCATATCTATGTATTTTCTGGGGTGTGAACATGGTCTGCATTGGTTGTGTTTGGTTGACAGCCGGCCCTCCTTCCCACCCACCCAGCCAGTCAGTTATCCCACCATGGAACGTGCTTGCGTTGCAGGGAGTGTAAGTTGTCTCTCAGGATGTCACTCAGTGGTGTCCTGCTGTTTGTTGGTGCACATTTGCCAGCAGGGCCTTGTGCTCCCCACAGCAGTAGCCAGTGTCAGCCATCTTGTGAGTCCTTCTCCACTTCCTGTGATGTGAGCATGGTTCAGGGTGGTGTTGATGGGACAGTTGTGGGGGTGACCAATATCAGTGACTACGACTCCCATCATGCTATTGCCTCCACCCCCCTTCCTAGCATGCCCATGCTTCCTTCCTTTTGACTCTGCTTCCCTGTGGGGTGGGCTGGCTGTGCTGACAGGATGGCTGGGAGTGTTGTCCTGGCAGTTGTTTGGCTAAAAGTCCCAAGAGTGTCCCTGTGCTTCACACAACATAACCCAGGGTGGTGGTTCTTTGTGGGATCTTGTGTTAGGATGGGGGCATTGCATTCTACCAGGTGGGTTCTGTGGAGTTTGTGTTGGGGGGTGTGAGGGGAGGTGCTTGTGACTATGGTCAGTGCTGCAAGTCCCCCTTCCCACCCAGCTAGCCAGATATCCCACCATGGAACGTGCTTGCATTGCAGGGAGTGTAAGTTGTCTCTCAGGATGTCATTCAGTGGTGTCCTGCTGTTTGTTGGTGCACAGTTGCCAGCAGGGCCTTGTGCTCCCCACAGCAGTAGCCAGTGTCAGGCATCTTGTGAGTCCTTCTCCACTTCCTGTGATGTGAGCATGGTTCAGGGTGGTGTTGATGGGACAGTTGTGGGGGTGAGCTATGTCAGTGACTACGACTCCCATCATGCTATTGCCTCCACCCCACTTCCCAGCATTCCCATACTTACTTGCTTTTGTGGGGAGTTCAGTGTGTGTGGGTGTGAGAGCAATGGCAAGATGGCTGACAGTGGTGTCCTGCTGTTGGTTGGTGTGCAGTACCCAGCATGCCCTTGTGCTCCCCACGACACAGCAACAGTGTCAGACATCTTTGATGGGCCTTTCCACTCTCTGTGGGATGTGCATGCGTGAGTGTGAGTTTGCTGGGCCATGTGGTGGGGGATGTAGAGCTGTGACTACGACTCCCATCATGCTATTGCCTCCTCCCCCTTCCCAGCATGCCCATGCTTCCTTCCTTTTGACTCTGCTTCCCTGTGGGGTGGGCTGGCTGTGCTGACAGGATGGCTGGGAGTGTTGTCCTGGCAGTTGTTTGGCTAGAGGTCCCAAGAGTGTCCCTGTGCTTCACACAACATAACCCAGGGTGGTGGTTCTTTGTGGGATCTTGTGTTAGGATGGGGGCATTGCATTCTACCAGGTGGGTTCTGTGGAGTTTGTGTTGGGGGGTGTGAGGGGAGGTGCTTGTGACTATGGACAGTGCTGCAAGTCCTCCTTCCCACCCAGCTAGCCAGATATCCCACCATGGAACGTGCTTGCATTGCAGGGAGTGTAAGTTGTTTCTCAGGATGTCAGTCAGTGGTGTCCTGCTGTTTGTTGGGGCACAGTTGCCAGCAGGGCCTTGTGCTCCCCACAGCAGTAGCCAGTGTCAGCCATCTTGTGAGTCCTTCTCCACTTCCTGTGATGTGAGCATGGTTCATGGTGGTGTTGATGGGACAGTTGTGGGGGGGCAATATGTGTGACTGCGACTCCCATGATGCTATTGGCTACACTGACTTGGCCAGCATACACAGAATTCCTTCCTTTGAGTGGTCTTCACTGTGTGTTGGTGTTGTTGTGGTGGCTACATGTCTGGATGTGTTTGTTAGTTCTATTTGTGCCACTGCCTAGCTGTAGTTGTAGTTGTGTTTGTACATGTGTTGGCACAGTTGGATGTGACTTTTTTGATGGCATGTGTTGTGGTTATCTGACTGACATACACATTTTGGGATTATTCTGTTCTGGTTGCTGTGTAATTGCTATGAGTGCATGGTTTGACTCTCCCCTTGACAGTGATGTGTGTGTTTTGTGGCAGTATATTGTGTACATTTGTTGTGTACTCACCAGGCTCTGGGATGTCCTCTAGTCCATATACGCTCACTGGCGGAAGGATGGCCCGCACCTTCTCATCCCAGGGCCTGAGGTATATTGGCTTGGCAGGAGGGCCACTGCCGGTGTATTGGCTGTTGATGTAGTCTTTCTTCAGCATGTCCCGTACCCTCCTGCGCACGTCATACCACCTGTTCTGGATGTCGGTCTTTGTGCGCCGACATGGTGATTGTGCGTTCACCCTGTTGATGATCCTCTCCCACATCTTGGTTTTCTGCGACATGGGGGTCTGTTGGACCAGTGTGCCAAACAGCTGTGGCTCCACCCTGAGGATCTCGTCTAACTTGACTTCCAATTCACTATCTAGGAACTTGGGATTCTTCTTGGGGGGCATGGTGATGGGTGGTGATGGTGAGTGATGTGTGTGTTGGTGTGCAGGTGAGGGTGTGTGAGTGTGTGTTTTGCTGGGTGTATGTGAGGTAGGTATTTGTTGGTGTGCTGATGGTGTGTGGCTTGTGTGAGGGATGAGCTGTGGGTGTGTGGTTGCTTTCTCTTGGGTGCTGGCAGTGGAATGGCATTTGCAAAGGCTCATGGTTGTGATTTGTGTCCTTTATATAGGTGGAGTTGTGGGTGTGTCTTTGTTCTCTGTCCCCACCCCCAGTATTTATTGGCTTGGTAATTGCTTGTTTGGCCTTTTTTGGGTGATTTTTCCTTTGTGCTGTTTGTGTATGTTGGAAACGTTCTTGTGACCGAGTCGGACCCTGCATTAGTCTCGTACGGTGTTCTCCGTTTCGTTCACGCTGTGTTTGTGCAGTTTTCTATGCTGCGTACGCGTCGGTCGCGGTGTTTTGTTTTGCTTCGGCTCGGTTTTGTATGCGTGTCGGTCGTACGGCTTGTCCTCCGTCCGACTCGCTCGTGGTTTCGCGCCTTGCATCGTACTTTGCGGTTTGGAGTTTGCGTGTACGTTTCGGTCGGATTTGTTCCGGGTGCGTGTCGGTCGGTTGGATTCGCGTGTTTTCCGGCCGGATTGCTGTTTTCCGTGCGGCTCGGTCGGTCAACTTGGTTTAGGTACGTGTCGGTCGGATTTTTCGCGCCTTGCATCGTACTTGGCGTGTCGTGCGCCACGGGTACGTGTCGGTCGGTATTATTTCCGGATCCGAGTCGGTTGGTGCTTTTTCCGGCCCGAATCGGAATCGACCCCTTGGTCTCTGAATTGTCCTTTCAAGGACTTGCACGAAATGCCCTGCGTTCACTCCCCACTGCAATCAAATAAAATTCTCCACAGATGGTGGTCTTGCTTGGAGCGGTTATTAGTCCCCATTACCACATATTTAGTGGTGGTGATTTTCTTTAAGGCCTTGCGTGAACTGCCTACTATATACAGATTTAAATCCAACCCTTGGAATTGCCTTCAAGTTGTCACTGCCCATCCTCCTGTCTTTTTAGCCCAAGATAGTTGGGCTCACATTGGTCTTGGTCTACTCAAAGGAACCTGAAGGCTCGTTGTTAGCTAATGGGATTCAACTGATCACTCCACCTTCACCCCCTGAAACTCTCCGTTAGCTGTCACACTGATTTCTTTTGACACATCCCCGACCTCTGTCTAGATTCTTGGTTTACTTACGCCTCCTATGGCAGGAGCCAAGACGTGCGCTGCTATGGATTCTAAATCCTCGAACTTCATCTTTCCCAACCTTGAGCCGGCAGGCCATAATGCTTTCGGAATCATATATCCCCCTAACCTATCAAAAAATGCTGCAAAAAACTTAAAACACAGACTACTTAAAACCCCTCCGGAAACCCTTATCTCTGATCCCTTCTTCTCCATCAAAAAAGGTGTTACCATAAATGATCTTATCTTCTACACTAAACGTCATGCTCAATGGCGGAAGGCCATATACTCTCTGCTCCGGATCTCCACTTCCCTGAAGACTCCACATGGTCTTAGATTGATGGTGGCGCCCTCCTCGGCTTACAGAGCTGAAGCCACCATCTCCCTTTACAAAAACGGAACCATCCTTATACAAGCTTCTGATCGCATTCTAGTCGTATTTGACAATTTTTTTCCCACCATCATGAATACAGTGGCTAACATCAAATACGCCCCCTCCGGAGGGGCCGGCCCCCCTGCGGTCCCCCAGTCTCCTCAAAGTGTATCCCATACCTCTCTAGCACCATCTTCTGACCCTACATTTGCTCCGAACAGCCCCCTTCTAGCTACCTTAACTCAAAATAACAATTCCCCTTCAATGCCCGATGGGAACGAGCCGCAACAGCACAGTCATCATACTAGTCTGCTTGCTCTCCCCCCTCACTGATAGCTAGCTCTAACTCCCCTAGCTCCACAGTTCACAGCACTGTCCCGATTCTCCCCTTGATCCCTTCCCCCAGCCCATCCCGCAATCCCAACCTGCTCCCACAGGCTTCTAGGGGTCATTATCCATCTTACCCCGCTTCCCCTAACCTACCCAACCCTCCGAGCACCCAGCACCAATTCCTAGAATCCCTCCCCTCTGGGCACATTCATTCGCCACATGCCCTACTGTCCCCCACTTCCACTAGCTCTCTACCACTGCAGGGTCCCCTGAACCTATCCTCCCAATCCCACTTCCACACTTCAATGGAAGGCAGACTTAATGAGATATCACTTTGCCTCCAACAAGTTAAGGCAGAGGTACGTAGCCTATTACATGTCACCGCGGAACTGTCAGCTAACTGCAGACTAAGTTGCTCCACTATGACCATTCACCATCTCCGCTTGCCCCCATATAAAGGTATACCTGGCTCCCGTCCCCCCCTCAATTCGTCGGTCACCGTCCCACATCACCCACTCGCTCCATAGTTGGGCTTCCGCTCCTCATCCTAACGACCCTTCTCGGCCCTCCAGATGTAGATCCTCCCTGTCTGATAGGGGTATTCATTCTCTCCTACTTTCATATGATCCGGCACATTCCACCACCATAACAAACTTGCAACAAATAGAATCCATCCCCACGGATCCCTTCAGGGAACCTAGGCTAAACACCAGAACATTAAATGAGAACAACCTCACGAGAGTCACCACCACACTACCTGCACCAACTGACACCAACACAAGACTCAAATGCATGCTCCTAAACCGTAGATCGGCAGTTAAACATGCTGCGAACATTGCCGACCTCATCTTTGCACAGGACCTTGACCTTGTAATGCTGACTAAAACCTGGCTAAATGACTCAGCTGCTCCCATCCTGGACATTTTAGTGCCTCCCAACTACGATATCATTAGGTTGGACAGAGCAATCGGACAAGGTGGAGGAATCGCCTGTTTACATCGTAGCAATCTAACAGTGAAAGTACTACAATCCGACCTCCTGCTGTCTTGTGAATACCTATGCATTGAAGTGGCTGGTAGCAACAATCACCCATGCAAACTGTACACGTTCTACCACCCGCCTCGCAACAACCTTCCCATCACAGAACAGATCATGGACATTATCTCGGCTAACGCAGATTTCCATGGCACTCAGATCTTCCTGGGAGATTTCAACCTTCAATGGAACGATGTGAATGATGTTGTGGTCAATAGCCTTAAATCCTTCCTACTAGACCTCAACCTAATCCAAATCTGTGACAGCCCTACTCATATCAAAGGAGCTACCTTAGATCTTGTCATTAGCAAGCCCAACTCCAATCTTCTGGATTCGTTCCTACTGAGTGATTGGACAGACCACTATTGCATCACCTTCCTCATCCTGGAGTCAGTAAGAGCTAGTAGAGCCCAGCTTAAGAACCCAAAACAACTGAAAAGATGTCTACGGAACATCAACTCGCACGATCTGACTGCTCTCTGCGATAACATCTTGCCACCTCCCATGAACATGTCAGATGTCCATGACCTTACGGCCCACTATAACCGCTCAATGACTAATGTATTAGACTCGGTTGCACCACTACAGCTTAAAAGACTGTCCTCTAAACTCTCCAAACCTTGGTTCAATGATATTCTTAATACCGAAAGAAGGAATTTAAGACTTGTGGATAGACTGTGGCGATCCTATCCCTCCCTTGAACATCTTTCCCATCTGAGATCCCTAAGAAGCATCTACAACAAACGCATCAGATGCTCGAAGGCCACCTTTTTCAGAAATCAACTAGAGCAAGCAAAAAACCGTCCAAAAAAACTGTTCGAACTCATCAAGTCCCAAGCTAACAGTCATCCTAATCTCTCGGCACTGGGTCGAGGGACACTGCCGAACTGCGAAGAATTAGCTAATTTCTTCATGGATAAGACAACTAAGATTGAAGCTGAACTACGCTCTGCCCTTGATCACCTGTCGAACAGTCCACAGAACACCCTCCTTCCCCCATGGTTGAATATCACTGTCCCAGCGAAGCCCTACCTCCCCAAAAACAACGCATCCTGGAGTCTTTTCCAAACCTTGGATGAAAGCACTATACGTAAAATGCTGTCGACTCTGAAACCTTCTAATCACTACAATGACCCCCTGCCATCGAACCTTTTCTCGGAAGTTAGAACCTCCTTACTCACACTTTGGACTAAGCTCATCAATGCATCACTTCAGCAAGGTGCTATTCCGGATTACCTAAAATCTGGTCAAGTTACCCCGATTCTAAAGAAACCATCTGCTGATCCCACGGACCTTCATAACTTTCGCCCAATCTCTAACATCCCCACCTTGGCAAAGCTCCTGGAGAAATGTATGCTCGCCCAACTCTGTAACCACATCGATCATTTCCAACACCTGGACCATTGCCAATCTGGTTTCTGCCCGGGCCATAGCACAGAATGTGCGTTAACTCACATTGTCGATGATGCGCTAAGAATGTTGGATCAAAATGAATCCTTCTCGACCTTTCGTCAGCATTCGATACTGTCACAGCAGACTTCATCAGGGCAATGCATCAAAACACAAACATTTCACTTAATCAGGAGGAGTTACGAATATACAGACTGAGTTTGGAATGATAGCAATGACACACTTTTTAAACAAAAGACCAGCACAGTTGTTGTCACATACTGAAATGTTGCTTCAAATGATAAGACTAATATTGGACAACAATACTTTTCTCTTTGATGGGAACTGGTACCATCAGATCAGCAGGACTACGATGGGCTCCAGATTCGCTCCTTCGTACGCCAACCTGTTCATGGGTTGGTTTGAGGAGGAGAGGGTCTGGGGCCAATTGAATTCTTGGTGGTCACAGTACTGGGGCAGGTTCATAGACAACATACTTATGCTATGGACTGGCTCTATGATGCAGCTCCAGGACTTTGAACGATATTTGAATGACAACCCTTACAACATGTCTTTCACATTGAACTCCGATCCTTACAAGATTCCCTTTTTGGACATTGAATTGTATATTCATGAATCTAGAATCATGAGAAGGATGTTCAGAAAAGAAACGTCTTGTAATGCATTATTACATGCCAGTAGTGCTCACCCCAGACACCATTATAAACAATACCCTATCGGGAAATGGTTAGGGCCAGGAGGAATTGTAGTACAGGTGAGGAATTCACCAACACCCTGGTTGACATTAAACAGAGATTTTCCATTAGAAGTTATGATAAAGACATAATTAAGAAAGCAAGTAGTAGGGCCTCCAAATTGGAGAGAATGAAGACACTAGCGCATAAGAAGCCGGAGGCAAACACCAAAAGGGAAATGATTAAATCAATACTTCCCTATGCAGTAATACTGGCGACATAAGCAGGATATTGTATACACATTGGCATTTACTGAAGGAAGAGAGCATCCTTGCACAACACATAAATGAGAAGGCAATACAACATTTCGAAGAGGACAAACACTTAAGGGACTGATCAGTCCGAGTTACACAGGTACTATCAGAATGCAGTATAGCTGGTTAGCACAACACAACAGAGGCTTTTTCAAATGCGGGCACTGTTCCATATGCAGATTAGCTAAAGAGACAACAAGATTTAGCTACAATAACAGTTGCTTGTTTTATATTACCAATAATATCACGTGCACTACGCTATATGTTGTTTATATTTTGATATGTAGATGTGGGAAGACATACGTGGGCAGCACAATAAGGATGTTGAAGGATAGGGTAATGGAACACCTTAGGGCAGTAAAACAGGGAGACCTTAAGTATCCTTTTGCCTTCCACACTCTCACATGTGACAAGCAAACACAATACAGGACTTTTGATTATCACGGACTTGAAGTAGTTCCCCGTAGGGAAAGGGGTGGTAATCAGGAATTGCAGTTGAGACGCCAAGAAGCAATATGGATTCTATGCCTGAAAGCAGTAGATCAGGGATTGAACATTGATCGAGAACTGCACCACTTCTTAGGGGACTAATAGCTATCGAGTAGATGTGCTGTTCTTAACAATGCTTTTATTGACTTCCTGCTCATTAACAATGTAAATGATATGTGGAAATTTTCTTTTTAATGTGCAATAACATTTGGGGTGGCGTGTATACAATATAATTTGTTCACATATATATTGTAATCATGCACTAGAGTATGAATCTGCCCTCCTTCAGTGATGAATATGGTTTTGGTACAAATTTTGTGGGAGTATGTGAACTGCCAATTGATTGTAAACATACATGTGTTTATTCATGATGTAGATAATTGATGGAAGGATATGATTGCATTAAGGCCTGCCTTGATTGGGCAAATTTAATGATGGATTAAAATACTGGTACCAATGTAGGAGCAACTTTGTGTGATGAACATGTTTAACATTAGTAGTGCAGAGACCAGATAATCTTCTCTGCCCATTTGTCTTTTTCTCTTTTTACTCTCACCCCCTCTATACACCTGCTCGTATACTCTTAATGCTTGCTGTATTCACTTTTCAAGACTAGCCAAACTAACACTTCCCAAATAAGCCTAATAACAGGACATAACCATCAATACATCTAAGAGGACTAGTTGGTTTAATATGACTTCCCATTATGTTGTACATGATTCTTTGGGAACTTTAAGATGGCCGCCGTACTCCACTTATATTATCGCACACTGTCCTCTATTCTGAGGTAACTGGGTGGATTACGAAATACGGATTTATTATATTAGATTATTGATGTAAGGAGATTATTATGTGTGCACACCGCGGTTAGTTGCTAGAATTTTCTTCAAATTGCTAACGTTAAAACAAATTTCTTCACTTGTTGTGGCTTCAGATATTGTAAGATGGCTGCGTATTCTGTCCTTTATTAAGAAAGGACTTGGTGGATCACAAATAACTCACCTATGACAATATAATATAGAACGAATGATGATGTTGTGTTTATACTTTGCAGTGAGTTTTTGATACAATATCAACTGCATTTGGAATTAATTTCCCTGTACTCGGTTTTGACTTTTGACATTGTAAGATGGCCGCCGCAGTTCTGGTTACATGTGCGTACCTTCAACGTGAGGGACGTCGTTTATTTCCATACTACTGAAGTTGATTACAATGGCGGCCATCCTCCACGCTGATATTCGGTCTTTGCGTACTCTGCTGACCATGGGACTTTTACCGATACACTTGCGGGACAAATAGTAAGTACTAATGTGACCATTATGATATAGTAAGGATTATAGTGTGTGGTATACTTGCCGGTCATCTTATGTGGGGCCCCAATGGCATGCGTGCACTTATATGTCAGTCGGTTATTACTGGCAGTGCTTATAGGGTTTGGGAACTCATATTCGTGTATTAATACGTTACTCCAATATTACTGGTAGCGTTTATTGGGTTTTGCACGAGCTTGTATAAATATTTATCACATGCCAGTTACATGTCTGGCATACGTGTACCAGTAATTTACCCTGTTAATACTGGTAGCGTTTACTATACTTTAGAGCTCGAGCTTGTACTATGAGCCAGTTACACGCCTGTCTCCCATATTATGATATTGATTAGCACGCATTACAAAGGAGCTGGTGGGTTGCGCCCCCACAAGTGTATATACTGTTGTCACGCATGGTTATCCTTGCATGAGGAAGTAGTGACTTATAGTTGCTAAGGCCATAAGCGTTCACGATCTGTATTTATCCACGGACTCTAATAGCACTGATAGACAGAATTAGAGTACACAGGTCTAACATGTGATGTTTTACACATTGTTTTACGCCCTGTTGATGGGGCTTGTCCCTGCACAGGGAACTACTTGTCAACCATATTTGGTTGCTGGCAGTCTTATGATCTCTGATGAGACCTTTACTTTGACTTTTAGATTTCCTAAACCCTGGACTTGAGACAATTGACACTGGACATAAGGTAAAGAGTCGGCCATCTGACATCTTTGCGTCACTTTGTATACTAGGTAGCTCATGGGTAGTACATCCACTAATAGATACAAATTTTTTGCAGAATTTTATTATTATATACTAAACTGTTACTTCGGATCTAATAATAATTCATTGTAGTTGACCTAGTGAGTATGAGTCTGTTACTCTCCCACCATTCATGGTCTTATAAATATTACCTGGCACTGCATGTTGTTTACTTTTTCGCACACAATTTGCATGGTGTTTTGTATGATGAGACCTGGATACACCTGAAATGGAAACTGTTCCACGATTAATTCAACATTACCAACTGATAGCACAGATTCTCCTACTACTACCAATGACACTCTTCGGTGAAGTTTTGAGGTCGTATGACCCGGGTGACGGTTATCACAATAAGATAGAAGATAACTCCTCCTGATTAAGTTAAACGTTTCTGTTTTAGATGCATTGACCTGATGAAGTCTGCTGTGACTGAAACAGCTCTAGACAAAACACGTGTTGGCATATGGGCATCAAGAAAGACATTGGAATAAAAGACTTCTGAAACCGCGACCTCAGTCTGTAATTCTGTGTGCTTGGAGAAATCGTTTCATAACTTCTGGACTTTGTCCCTATTGAGAGGGAAGGGTTGGCTTCCTCTCCTCCTGAAGCACCAGATGGACTATTTGCATAATTATACGTCTTATCTTCTGTACTTTCAAAACAAAGGGGTAGAGTGCGCCTGGTATACCTAGCCATTTTCTTGTTTGTCTCATGCTTGATAGGACTGCCACGGTCCTGCCAAGCATATTAGGGGTTTCCTCTCCACCAGGGGTTTCATGGCGGTTCCTCCTCCATGAAAACACTGGCGGAGGGGAACAAAGAGGGCCCTACAGGGCCCCCTTGTGCCTCTTTGTCCTATGGATGCACATGCATGCACCAAGTCAAAAACAAGTTCCCTTTGGGATCTATCAGCAAAATACCATACTCTCCACTATCACTTTCACTCTCTCAATCTTTCATCAAAAACAAGGTTTAAAGCCAAAAAATATACCAATATACAAATGTTTATTTAATAGTTCTGTTCAATTCATTAAAAAAGTTTCATGTAAATAAAAATATATACAATCTTTCATGTGGCTAATAAAAACAATCTATATAGAGGCCATACACATATATTTACAGACAAACAGCAAAATCTTCATTAATACATTATTATCACAATAAAAACCGCTATTGATATCAGGTTTGTCAACTCATGGATTTTTCACTTATACGGCAACCCTCTAACAGTGGTGGGGCAACAAAGGACCAGAAAGCAACGCGTTTCGGTGGTATCAAAGGGTCCAACCACCTTCTTCAGGCTCAGTAAATGATGTGTCCCAGCCTTCTTATCAAAAGGCTAGAGTTTGTCTAATTTCAAGGTAGGGTGCTTTATCCTCCACTCAATTAATTTCCAGGCTCCTCTTAATGCTTGAGGACTAAGGCTGATATATATTTTAATCTCTCTGATGTCGCCGTTCTCCCTGCTGTCCGAGCTGGCATCAAACAAACGCCATACATTAAAATCCTGAATTCACAGGAAAATACAGTTGAGGCTTTCAACCCGTTCGCCTCAGATGAATGTCATAAAATTGCAGGGTCTCTCCCACAAGTTCTCGGCGCTGTCAACGGAGTACCGCCGGGACTAATCAGCCTCCTGGTATTCTCCGTTCTCGATCTGTCAGGGAAGGGTTGGCTTCCTCTCCTCCTGAAGCACCAGATGGACTATTTGCATAATTATACGTCTTATCTTCTGTACTTTCAAAACAAAGGGGTAGAGTGCGCCTGGTATACCTAGCCATTTTCTTGTTTGTCTCATGCTTGATAGGACTGCCACGGTCCTGCCAAGCATATTAGGGGTTTCCTCTCCACCAGGGGTTTCATGGCGGTTCCTCCTCCATGAAAACACTGGCGGAGGGGAACAAAGAGGGCCCTACAGGGCCCCCTTGTGCCTCTTTGTCCTATGGATGCACATGCATGCACACCAGTTCCTGCATGGCATGGACTGAAAAGTCCATGCCATGCAGGAGCTGTTTTTGGTCTTCCCATTGCGGTGCCCGTTTTTAGAGGGACTGCTGTGGGAACGCCCAAAAAAAGCCCGCCAGACAGGAGGAAACCCCTAATTTGATGGGCCGCCCAACCACAGCTCTGGGGGTGCGGCGGCAGGATGGACCCGGAGCTGCACTCCCAATGTATTAATCGGGCCCTAAGATGGAAGTTGGATAATGTATCATGCAGCTGTGTAGTGTTTAGATGTGGTAGGCCCAGGTATTGTGGTTAAGGTTGCAAGGGGCTGCATCAGGAAGTAGATGCCATGAGCATACCAGTGTGGCAGACCTCTACCTCCTGCATCAAAGTTAAATCCTTTAGTACAAGAAAAAGTGGAATGCTACAGGCCCTCTGTAGACATAACAGTTTACCTTCAGGACGTGTATAAGAATATAGTAATGCACACTCACATACTGAGGGCCCGATTCACAAAGGAAAGTTCACACTTTTGTGTTAGTTTACGATTGTTTGCTATTCAGAAAGGTATTTTACAAGTAGCATCTTAACGACTGTGAAGTCTCCACATAGAAAAAAATAGGATTGTCCTATCTTATTATGTGGGCAGTCGTAAATACACTACTAGTAAAATACATTTGTGAATAGGAAACAATTTTAAACTTACACAAAAGTGTAAGTTTACCTTTGTGAATCAGACTCTGAGTGTACATGCCTGTCTTTGACTTCCTACCAGAGACGTTCCACTGCCACAAACATCACTGAGAAATGTATGTCCTCCGGTACCAGTGCAGGAGAAGGTGCTAAAGTGTTTCCATGGTTCAAATGTGTTTATAAGAAGTAACTGTGTTTCCTTCTGGGGTGTTATAGTTTACTGGCCAATGCAGAAGGTCTGTGTGTGTATTGATGTTTCTGTCTAGTTGTGGGATGCATTAACTCAGGCTGTAAGGTGCAATTAAGTTTGAAATTGGTTGTGCAAACGTAGGAGTGGGTTGTCTGAGTGTGTATTTAATGTTCATTTCGAGTTCCCCTCTGGTTTATGGTTTGCAGATTCAAGGGTCCCTGAATGATAGATAGAAGTAATTTTGAGATTGTGTTTACAAATCTCTAATGGGTCCTGGCCTATGCCCTTCCCGGGTATAAGATGCATTCTGTATAGAAATGTTTTGAATAGTGTAAAGTTGCTTGTTGTTGTATAAAACAGCTTTGCTTTCTGTACTGCTTCTCTAAGGCCATGTTGATTGTTGTTTATTAGGGTTAATGTTTTTAGAAGCGTCAGGAATGCCTGTTGTAAGAAAGGTGATTGAAAAGTAGGTGTAAGTTGTTATTTATATGTATTGAGGTACAATCCATGGATGAGCTGATGTACCCTGAAGTGTAGGGAAAGAGAGATCGGATTTGAGCCAACTGGTCCCTTAATTGCATTGTCTCTTGCATATTTGCTTGCTTTCTGTTACTGGTGGTTTCTCTGGTACAGTGAGCCATTTGTTTTATGCACGGTGATTGTTTTTTTTTTTTTAAATTACTTTTTGTAGTTTTTTATGCTTGCTGATTGCGTGACAATGTGTGAGCTGGATTAAAATTATTGTGCCCACTGTTGCTCCCCCACACGTGGGATGTGATTTGCAGCTGGCATCTTGTTCTGTGTATTTTGGTCAGACACGCATGGCTTAATGTGGGACAGTTGAGTGGGATTTCATCTTAAGCTTGTGTAGTTGTGTTGTGCTGTAATTGCTGTACTTCTGTTGTGCTTTTGTGATCTCTATTTGCGCTTTTCATTGAGTTTGTCATCTGGCTCCTTGATTGATTGCTGTATCTCAGATTTCAAACGTTTTCCTGTATTTCACAAAATACATCATACCTGTCGGTGTATGGTTTCCTAAGATTATTTGATTGGTCCTTTGTGTTTAGGAATAATAAAACCACCTGTAAATGACATACAATATAAACATTTTCTTGAGTGAACAGAGAATGCCTTAATTGAAAACCTTTCTCATTTGAGCAGCAACTCATTTTTACCCACAATCCTTACCTTTGTGTGTGCCTATCAGCTATTTGTCCCACTCCTATGTTTAATCTCTCCCCATCTACCCTACCTGCTTCCTCGTTGAGGAATCTACTCTAGCTCAGGAAAACTCAAGTTGCATACCACCTCGAAACACGAAGGAATCCCTAGACCTAGAAATGTCTTAGCTAGCATCTGCCTTGAACCTGACTTAATATATTAATTATTTCGATATTTCATTGCCAGAGAAGAATACATGATATGTCTCTCTGGCACTGTATTAAAATGGTTCTCTACATTCCTACACAGCAGATCTCAAAGAGTTATGATCAATCATGCTCTAGCCATTCAAATGCCAGTCACAGTCAGCATTCCTCAAGGCTCTTCACTCACCTCCACCCTGTGCAACCTACTCATGGAATGCCTGACTGAAATCCTCAAACTCTCTAGCATCCCATACTACATGTATGCAGATGACACTCAACTTTATATGAAAATTACCTCTCCAGAAGACTTCAGCAGCCTCAATAACACACTGTCAAACACTCAACACTGGCTAGCTCATAGCCATCTAAAACCGAATGTTCCGAAAACTGAATTTCTCTTAATCTCACCACCCAACCACACTCATAATGTCAAAGAATGGCTCTCGCACCTAACAGCCCTGAACTGTACCCCACACATCATACCTAAGCCAAATCTCTAGGACTAATCTTGGACAATCACCTCTCGATGCATGATCACATAAGCGCCTCCACAAGGAGCGCCAACTACCAACTGCACGCACTATAGAAAATAAAACCTTTTCTTCCCACTGCAGATCTCAAGACTGCGGTTCAAGCACTAGTGATCTCCAAACTAAATTATGGGAGTGCTAGCCTCATGGACTATCCAAAGATAAACTGACTTCGCTGAAGGCAACCTTCAAAGCGGTGGCTTGACTCATCACAGGCTCAAAACAAAGCAATCACATCACCCAAGACATTAAAGCGCTGAACGGGCTACCTTATGAAGCAAAGATTCATCTAAAAATTGCTTGCATGACTCATAAAGCCCTTCACCACAACACTCTAACCTACCTGGCCAAGAAACTTGTCTTAGCAGGTGAGAACAGATCTTTAAGAGGCACAGGTTCCCTTATATTGAAGCCATACAAATTCAACAAAAAGAAAACCTACAAGCATTAATTTTCTGGAATTACCCCTAAAATTCGGAACTAACTTCCACCTGAGATGAGATCCAATTCCTCAACTGGCATCTTCAAACAAGAAGCAAAGTTTCTACTAATAAACAGATTCCTCTCCAATGAAGACGCATCCTTCCCAGACTTTAGTGCCTCTTTGAATATGTTTCTATGTTTTATTTAGTTCTATTCTATTCCTCCACTTATGTATTTCTCTAGCATGTTCTCCTGTGTTTTTTGATGTACAGCGCTCTGATCCCCTAAAGGGTTATGTTCACGCTATATAAAACTCAATAAATATTTTTTTTTAAATGGTGGATGCCCAACATCCGCCCATCTAAAATTAAGTCTTAGGTGTTGAACATATGAAACATATTTTTCAGAACTTGTTCAAACAACTCATTTGTTTATAGTTGTCAGTTGTGTTTTTCCAATTTTATAGTTTGGGCATCTGCTATTCTGTGTTTTTTGGAAAAGTGATTTTGTGGGAATTGCATTTACATTACATTACAACTGTTACTTCAAAGTTACATTAAGCAATTTGGCTAGCACCTTATCATCAAGGCCTCTATTTCCAATACTTTATTCCATTCATTACTATAACTAATTTATGAAGAATGCGGTAACTTCCACATGTGTCTCCCTTCCATGAGTCACACGGCCAGAGATATATTTGGATCACTGACACAATATCGACCAAAACAATCTCGTTTGACACAAATATCATGTCAAAATTATTGTTTACCAAAATATCGTGTCCCTATACTGATAATGGTAAGTACATAAATATCGGAACAAAAGTATCGTTGGCACTATTCTCGTGCAAAATATATATATATATATATATATATATATATGAAAAATATAGATTTTTTAATATGAATAAAGTTTAGAGTAGCAAATGTTAAATATTTTGATGTATAAATGTAATATAATACAATTATATAAATTCGACTAATATTTAATACAATATATAAATATATAATTATTTAAACCCACAAACGTGTATATATATATATTTATATATTACCTACTGGCGGTCGCCAGTAGGTAGTTATAGTTAGGACCTCGTTTCTATTCAAAAAGTGTTTTTTCTTTTGCCAATATCTTTGGCGCCGGTTGACGAATCTTCACGAAATTTTCAAAACTAATGGGACGGACCGGTCAGCTCTTGTGTTGAAAGTTTTGGGGTGATTCAGCAAGCAGGGGCTGAGAAAAAAGGGGGGTCCCAAAGCACATTTTCCCCATGTTAATTTCCATAGGAATTTTGAAACAGGTTACAGCCCGAATTGCTGAACGGAATTACACCAAATTTGGCAAAAAGGTAGGTCTTGGTCTAGAAAGCGTGCTGTTTTTTAAATGGTGTAAATCCGTTCAGTAGTTTCTAAGAAATTCAAAAATAAAAAAATATCGATATCTGGGCAGAGCCTAACCACACATCCCATCGTGAGATATGATTGGCTGTCAGCACTACATCCTGGAATTGCTGGCAGCCATCTTGGGACCAATATACATGATAGCACCTCATTGAAATGCATTGTAGTGAATAGAAGGTTTTGAGGGTCACCAAAAGGAGAACTATAAAGGGTGATAACCGACTTTAGTTACATTAGAATTCATTTGTTGATGGTACCATACTCATTTTAGGAATTGTGGTGTGCTCTAAGGTGATTTTACCCTGTGAAAAACCTTCTGCTGGGATATCATGAATCATGTTTGAGACAAAACTATTTTCTCATGCTTGTCCCATAGAGGTTTGGAAGGTGCTCCAGAAGCTAAAATTAGAGCATATTTTCTGTAAATTCACATTATCTTTCTCAGTCATGTGAGAATTAAGTCTGACATTCTCAGTAAAACAAGAGTGTCAGTTTATTTCTTTGTGTTCTACTGCAGCTTCCCAGAGTGTTCTAAAGAACAACTAGAGAGCTAACAGTCTTACTTATGACAAAAGTATGGCACACCTGAAGCCATCTTGATTGGAATAAACTGATAACACTTAAATCATTTAATTTAAAAAGGAACAAAATGAGGGGGTTCATTTTGTCATAGAAATTATGGTTAGTGCTGTAGAAAGAAAAATTAGGACATGTTTTAAGTGAGATCACAAATATCTTCCTGTTATACTTCAACAGGAGCAGCCTGTCAGTTGATTCCTTTGTGTTCTACTGCAGCTTCCCAGAGTGTTCTAAAGAACAACTAGAGTGCTAAGAGTCTTACTTATGACAAAATTATGGCACACCTGAAGCCATCTTGATTGGAATAAACTGGTAACACTTAAAACATTTAATTTAAAAAGAAACAAAATGAGGGGGTTCATTTTGTTATAGAAATTATGGTTAGTGCTGTAGAAAGAAAAATTAGGACATGTTTTAAGTGAGATCTCAAATATCTTCCTGTTATACTTCAACAGAAGCAGCCTGTCAGTTGATTCCTTTGTGTTCTACTGCAGCTTCCCAGAGTGTTCTAAAGAACAACTAGAGCGCTAACAGTCTTACTTATGACAACATTTTGGCACACCTGAAGCCATCGTGATTGGAATAAACTGGTAACACTTAAAACATTTAATTTAAAAAGGAACAAAATGAGGGGGTTCATTTTGCCATAGAAATTATGGTTAGTGCTGCAGAAAGAAAAATTAGGGCACATTTTGAGTGACTTCTCAAATCCTCTTCTATTTCATTAAAAAATTCTGACATGCAGACTGAAACATGCACTTTCAATACCAGCAGCAGACTTCCAGTTAACTCCCTGGTGAGCAGTAGCTTTACTACAGTGATCTAATGAGCAACTAGAGTGCTAACATTCTGAATTTATGGCAAATGTGTGACACATCTGAATGTCTTCTTGATGGATTCAAAGTAAAAAACTGAAAGCATTTCCTACTGACGAGACTGTAGTAAATGAGGGAATTAGGAAACTTCATAACAAATAAGTCTCCCAAGATGGCCACTGGAGAAAAAAGAGCCCAAATGTAGCACAAATATCACCCAGATGTAGCCCACATATAGCCCAATGACAGTAGTGTGCAAAACACTTTTTATTTTTTGTTTTTTTGCAGTTTTATACAGTGCAGACTGGTCAGGTATTGGAGCGTTGCATCTTACTTGGACCCCGTATTGCGTATTTTGAATAAAGTACTTGAGATTGATCTTGCGAAACATTGAACTTTACTATTCTGTTAACCTGAAGTTGCTCTGAGCTGGGCTTTGTAACACCCGTTTTTACATACTGGTTTTTATTAATTCTCATTGTATTGTATTAAGAAAGAGGATTTACTGTTTTTATGTACACTTTTATGATCTATGTTTCTAAATCAGATCGAAAAATGTTTATTGAATTGAATTGAAGTCTCCCAAGATGGCCACCAGTGAAAAAGGAGCCCAAATGTAGCACAAATATCACCCAGATGTAGCCCACGTATAGCCCAATGACAGAAGTGTGGAAAATTCCAGAACCAGTTTGGGCACTTTTAGAAGTCAGTTGGTAAGGGTTAATATGTCTAACCAATAGAAATGTGTTTTATAATTTGAAATAATGTAGGAAGGAATGTGATTTGTTACTTACATGTATTTGTGTGGAGAAAGAGAGGGAAACATTGCCATTACTGGTTGTGCCTTGCTGAGAGCAGTGCATTACATTTATTGTGTGCATAAGAAAATCTTTTCTGAGTTTCTGATATTTTATATTCTACAAATCAATGTGGAAGGTGAGTTATAAATTTGTGAGGTGTATTATGTGTAAGCTTTATTTTTCAAGTTAATTAATTAATCAAGAACTTTGATGTTTGAAATATATTATTAAATATAGAGATGTTTATTGTATTTTGTTTTATTGTAGTTAAATGTTGTTTGAAATAGATTCTGTATAGTATTATGTGTATATTGGAATATGGATTGTGATTATGGTAGTTTGTTTTAGTGTGTGGATATGTATATTTGTAGTATACCCCATAATTTTAGCTGTTGCTTTAAATTTGGAGGTGGAGTCTGTCAAATTTTAAGGTGTGCATGGACTTCTGTCTCAAGTATGTTTCTACTTGTATATGTATTTTCATATGTCTTATACATTTGGAGGTGCATGATGTATAACAAAGAGGTGTTGTTGCTTTTTATGTGGTAGGCTCAAGACTGCGAGTACTAGTAGAATGGTGAAGATGCAGCACAAAAATGTGGTGTAAAAGATGGTGACCTAAGGTGTTATTAATTAGGCTTCTTTTTTTAAGTTTCTAGAGAGGTACAGTTGAAGTATGCAGCATAATTTTTGATGTTTGCTTGAAATTGGAAGTTTGTTCTGTGTTTTTTTTAGGTTTGGATAGTGTTATGGTACAGACATATTCATGTATGGTTTTAGTAATATGGTGAGACTTTTACTAAAGATATGTGAAGGGTTCCTACTTTCTATTTGGGTAGGTGTAATATTATAAGTAGTTGTAGAATGGTTAAGCAGTAGCCTGAAAGTGAGGTTTGAGATGTTTGTAGAGATGTTATTTATTAGAGTAATTTGTATGATGTGAAAAAAGTTATATTTCATATATACCACATAATTTTCAGTGTCTGTTTGAAAATTGAAGTGTACTCTGTGAAGTTTTGAGCTGTGTATGGTGTTGTGACTGAGATATGTGTCTACTTGCTCATACACTTATAGAATCACCCAGGCACTACCTTTGCACTCCTGTAATCACTCAGGCAGTACCTTAGTACTTCTGAAATCACCCAGGCAGTACTCATGCACTTTTAAAATCACCCACTCACTTTTGATGTATTCCAGTAATCACCCAGATATTACCCCTGCAGTCATGCAATCACCCAGGCACTAGTTATGTACTACCGCTACAGTTATGCAATCATGCAGGCTGTACCTATGTGGTCATATAATAACCCACACACTATCCTTGCAGTCATAGAATCACCCAGGCCCTTCTGTTGCATTAATCTCTTCACCTAGGTATTACTCATCTATGCCTTCAGGTGCTATTTATACATTTATCTATGCACTCAACGTGTATGTTTGCACTCATGCAATTAGCCACTCACCATCCATCTTTTCCTGCAATTATCCAGAGACTACCCTTCAACTCAGTCAATCACCCAAGCACTACCCATGGAGTTTTGGAATCACTCTGGCAGATCTATTACATGTCTCAGTTTCTAGGTTTCACTATATTCCAGAAATATTGTATACCTATTTGTTTTAGATTTGAAAAGGTAGAGACGTATGTATGCACACTTTTAACAATATGGAGAGATTTATGGTTGAATCATGTACTAGTGTGCTGCTTTATATTTGGCTAGGCCCAACACTCATGCAGTTATAAAAACACTCAAGTACTACCCATGCAGTCTTCGAATGATCCAGGCACTACATATGCACTACTGTAATCACTCAGGCATTACTGCTGCACTCATGCAATCATCTAGGCACTACCTATGCACTCATGCAATCACCAAGGTATTACTCATGCACTCTTTCAATCATGTAGTCAGTACTCATGCACTTATATAATCACCTAGGCACTACCTATGTACTCATGCAATCACCCAGGTATTGCTCATGCACTCTTTCAATCACCCAGCCACTACTCATGCACTTATATAATCACCCAGGCACTACCGTTGCACTCCTTCAATCACTGAGGCACTACCCTCGTACTTATGTAATCACTCAGCCAGTAGTCATGCTGTTATGAAATCACCCAGGCACTACCTTTGCACTACTTTATTCACTCAGGCTCTACCTCAGTAGTCCTGCAATCACCCAAGAAGTACCCATGCAGTTATAAAATCACCCAGTCACTTCCTATGTAGTCATGTAAATTCCCAGATATTATCCCTGTAGTCATGCAATCACCCAGGCGTTACCTATGTACTTCTTTAATCCCCCAGACGTTACTGCTGTACTCATGGAATCACCAATGTATTAGCTATACAGTGCTTCATATCACCCAGGCACTATCCTTGCAGTCTTTCAATCATGCACACACTACTCTTGTACTTTTGTAATCACTCATTTATTGTATCACTCATAATTACTCATGTACTTATAAAATCACCCAGGCACTATCTTTGCAGTCATGTAATCACTTAGGCAGTACCTTAGTACTTCTGTAATCACCCAGGCAGTACTCATGGACTTATAAAATCACTCACTCACTTTTTATGTATTCCAGTAATCTCCCAGATATTACCCCTGCAGTCATGCAATCACCCAGGCACTAGTTATGTACTACCTGTACAGTCAGGTAGTCATGCAGGCTGTACCTATGCAGTCATGTAATAACCCACACACTACGGGCCCGATTCACAGAACTAACTTAAGACAAAATCCTAAACTTACTACCATTTTGGTATTCACAGAAGGCACTTACTCATTTTGGTATTCACAGAAGGCACTTACTCATTTCGGTATTCACAGAAGTTAGTAGTCCTAACTTTAGGACTCCTAAATGCCTTCTGTGAATACCGAAGAATCTTAAAGTTAGGATTTTTCTCAGTTTAGGAGTAGTAAAGTTCTAACTTTACTACTCCTAAACTGAGAAAAATCCTAACTTTAAGACTTTCGGTATTCACAGAAGGCATTTAGGAGTCCTAAAGTTAGGAGTCCTAACTTTACTACTCCTAAACTGAGAAAAATCCTAACTTTAAGACTTTTCGGTGTTCACAGAAGGCATTTAGGAGTCCTAAAGTTAGGACTACTAACTTCTGTGAATACCAAAATGAGTAAGTGCCTTCTGTGAATACCAAAATGAGTAAGTGCCTTCTGTGAATAAGAAAATGGTAGTAAGTTTAGGATTTTGTCTTAAGTTAGTTCTGTGAATCGGGCCCCACCTTGGCAGTCATAGAATCACCCAGGCCCTACTGCTGCAGTCATCTATTCACTTAGGCACTACTCCATGACTGATCTATGTCTTCGGGTGCTATTTATACACTTATCCATGCACTCAAACTCTATGTGTGCACTTATGCAATTAGCCAGTCACTATCCATCTTATTCTGCAATTACCCAGTGACTACCCTTGCAGTCATACAATCACCCAAGCACTACCCATGGAGTTATGCAATCACTCAGGCAGATCTATTACATGTCTCAGTTTCTAGGTGTCACTATATTCGAGAAATATAGTATATGTTTTTTAGGTATGATGATGATTTGAAAAGGTAGATTCATATGTATGTGTGCTTGCAACAATATGGAGAGACTTATAGTTGAGTCATGTAATAGTCTGCTGCTTTATATTTGGCTAGGCCCAACATTCATGCAGTTATAAAAACACCCAAGTACTCGCCATGCAGTCTTCCAATGATGCAGGCACTATATATGCAGTGTTGTAATCACTCAGGCATTACTGCTGCACTGATGCAATCATCTAGGCACTATCTATGCACTCATGCAATCATTAAGGTATTACCCATGTACTCTTTCAAACATGTAGCCACTACTCATGCACTTATATAATCACCCAGGCACTATCGTTGCAGTCCTTCAATCACGGAGGCACTACCCTTGTACTCATGTTATCACTAAACCAGTAGTCATGGTGTTATGAAATCACCCAGGCACTACCTTTGCACTCCTTTATTCACTCAGGCAGTACCTCAGTAGTCCGGCAATCAGCCAAGAAGTACTCATGCACTTAGAAAATCACCCAGTCACTTCCTATGTAGTCATGTAAATCCCCAGATATTACCCTGAAGTCATGCAATCACCCAGGGGTTAGCTATTTACTCCTTTAATCCCCCACACATTACCCCTGTACTCATGCAATCATGAATGCATTAGATATAAGGTACTTCTATCAGTCAGCCACTATCTTTCCACTCTTTCAATCACGCAGGCAATACTCTTGTACTTATGTAATCACTCAACCAGTACTCATGCACTTTTGAAATCACCCAGCCCCTACCTTTGCACTCCTGTAATCACTCAGGCAGTATCTTAATACATCTGTAATCACCCAGGTAGTACTCATGAACTTATGAAATCACCCACTCATTTCCTATGTATTCCAGTAATCCTCCAGATATTACCTGTCGCGCTTACACTTCATAGACATGAAGGAAGGGCAGATAGGGCACACACGCGCCATACATTTCTTCCCTGTAAGCGTGGATGCCGGTTTGCCTGTTACAGGAGCCCACTGCACTACATGTCCCAGAAGGCAATGGGGCACAGTAGAGGAATATAAGCACCGCCCCTACAGGAAGTAGGTGCTTGACAATCTTGGCACGATCGTATGTAGCGGAAGGTATTCCCCGCTGGAGACCGTTTGAGCAGCATAGCTGAGGCGCTGCTTTTTCCCCTGAGGATTCCGGAGACCGTTCGGAACACTCGTGTGCTCATTTCAGGACTTCAAGCGGACGAGGCTGAACTCCCGGCTCGGGAGCTTTCAGGTATCGTGAAGAGTGAGAGAGAGACGCGCCGGAGCGCTCTCCTCTCAAATCAACTTTCATCTCCTTTGTTTTTCCTTTCCTGAGATATAGCTCACGAACGCTGGAACTGCTTACAGCGCAATCGTGTTTCTATATTTAAATTACCACGTCTTCTTTTCTTTTGAGACATTATTGTTTTCCTGCTGAGACCATTTTCAGCGACTAGGGAACTCTGGATTTCAGGCTCACACGCTGTGAATTGAACAGTGTTGTAGGGCCCCAAATCGTTTGAAATAAACGTTGCTTGCTGCTTGTGCACTATTCGGTGCATATGGAAATCTGGAGCTTCTTTTCTTAGTCCTAGGAGAGCTAGGACCTCGACTGTTTCTGGAGGATTGCTGTTGGGCTCCTTGTGAGTGTGTGACACAGTGGTGAAAACTTGATGTTGTTTTGTATGTTTATTTCCCTGTGCTGCCTCTCATCTCTGTCTCTCTCTTGTGTCTATACAGTGCGACCATCAGGGAGAAAGATGTTCTAGACCAAGGAGGCAAGCGTTACTCCCCCACAGCGATCTTTCTTTGTTATTTTATCCCCTTCCCTTTTCCCCGGGGTACTCCCTTCCATAGTGTGTATACCTACATTGTGGGGGATAGTGCTCCGGGAAGGAGGGAGGCCACGCTACTAGCCATCGTTCCTGCTGGCCGCTACGAAGAGGTCAGTGGCGCGTTTTTGTGCTTTCTTCTTGTGCTACTGACAACCTGACAGATTGTCAAGCCCAAGTTGGACGCCCAGCCTGGACGATGGACACCAATGTAGTGTTGGCCTCACTGTTGGAGAGCCTATCGGCTCTGCAGCAGGAGGTACAAACCTCTCGTTTGGAAAATCAAGAACTAAGGAAAGAGATGGGCACGTTACGTAGAGAGGTGGCTGGCCTATCTCGAAAAGGTGTAGGGTCAGGTTCTTATATTAGGGAAGCTACCTTCACTCCTCCGGTGCATACAGTACAGGTACCTTCCCCAGGCACCACACAAGGGGGAGGTTTCTTTGCAGCCAGTCCTATTCCCCCACCTTCAGTTGACTCCACTCCCACCGTTCATGTCATACAAAATACCGGAATACCTTTAGCACCTCCAGAACGTTTCTATGGAGAACCAAAGAAATTTGAAACCTTCCTTAATCAATGCCGACTGCATTTCTTGTGTAAACCTGCAGTTTTCCAGGATGAAGCGGCAAAGACAGCTTTTATGATGTCGTACATGGGAGGGAATGCAGCCAGTTGGACCATACCATTGATGGAACGAAACGACCCTGTTTTACATAGATTCACAGACTTTTGTTTGGAGATGAGAAAACTGTTTGATCGCAAATCCCATATGATGACCCTGGATCGTGAACTAATCACCCTTAGACAAGGTTCTCAGGACTTATTGACCTATATTACGACGTTCAACCGCCTAGTAGTGGAAACGGACTGGCCCCAGGAAAACGAACCACTCTTTTTTACCAGGGATTACGTGGGGAGTTAAAAGATGTCCTTTCACAGGTGGTACAGTTACCCCAGACCTGTGAAGAGATGATCGATCTTACCGTGCAATTGGACCACCGACTACAGGAAAGGAAAGGGGACAGGAACCGGGGGACACGCGTTTTCTGTTTCCCCGACCCAAACCCGCTACCGAAGAACATCCCAAACCTTCTGAAGGGACCGAGCCGATGAAGATAGGGGGCATCCGAGGACCCCTCACCTGTTACAGCCCACCAGAAGGGCACCAGGAGAACACTGACACAGCGCGTTAAAAGAAGGTAGTTGCCCGAGGAAAAGAAAACTACATTACCCATGAGCCTCGGCGTTGGGACGTTGGTGACGTCATAACGCACGCAAGGCGTTTCTTGTGATAAAACAATTCCAGGACAGCTGTACGCTGCCGTTTACTCCGTTCCTTGAGGAGAGTCACTGCAGCGAAGGAGGCGGGTAAGGGTGCTTCTAGCACCGACACTTGTTCCCTCATTAAGGCTGCAGTGCCATGCTCATTGTTTAGTGGTGGCAGTAGTGGGGATCCGCACTGTTCCTGCGCTTGCTCCGTTGGCGGAACCAGAGCCGGTTCCTTGCGGAGCAAACTTCGGTGGATCCCGTTCTAGACCTACAAGTGTTAGAGACCCGAGCAGATTTCATGCCGGGTCTCCCTTGTTGGTTAATACGACTTCCTGAGTTGGAGAAGTCAATCCAGCCTGTCACAATTTTCCCTGTTGGCGAGCCGCCATCGGCTCATGCAGGGAAAATGCTATCGCTGGTTGACGAGGGGCAGTCAAGCCCACACACGTTTTCCCCTGTTGGCGAACCGTCATCGGTTCTTGCAGGGAAGGCGTTGAGTGTTTTCATTTATTCTTTATTCTTTCATTGGGAAAGAATCATTGCTCTGCACTAACGACAGGAACAATTGGCGATAGTTCTTCCGTTCATTTGGAGCTCCTTAAAACAATACGTGTCTGAGTAAGAAGGGAGGCTATCCTTGCTGATTAAGGGATAGTCTCTTATTATTAAGTATCGTGTGCATAAGGAGGTTCTACTTCTAATCAATCATTACCAATACTCATTTGGATCAGACAATTGGATTCATGAGATGGGTTATGTTCCTTTTGTGTTGCTTGAAGTCATGCCGATTTCCTTATGTGTTCCATAGCAGGGGTATCGAGAGTGAGCATGAGGAAGGCTCTTCCACCCCCTGTCTCAGCATAAAGAATTGTTCCTAGGGTATGTAAAGGAAGATAGAGTACAACTTAAAGCAAAGTAAACATGGTGGTGAATAGTAATTGATAAGAGTATTCTCTCACCAGACTTAGCGGCATACCCCGACAGACCGAAATACTTCGAAGAAAAAGAAGAGAAGGTTTTCTTTCTTTACAGGTACTTCTTGTAAGGGAGCTATGGATAGTGTAAGAGGGGTCAGGGTAGTATAGGAATGAACTAGATGGTTTTCTATAATTGTTCATGTATATATTTCTTTTTTGTCTTTCTAGATCTCCCTCCCTGCTGTTCCCTTCCTTCCCTTCCCCCACTTGATCACTCCGCGAAGTCTGTATTTATATTTCAGACCGTGGGGGTATCGAGAGGTGGACCATATTAGCAACGTGCGACCCTGAGGATTCTCGGCCACAACAGAGAGTAAACGGCCCAAGGATTATAATCCTCCTGGTTGTACGTTTCGACATGGCCACCTTAGAGGACTTAGTTGCTGCCTTACAGTTAGTACAAACAGAGTTGGCAGCCTCTCGGGCAGAAACCGCTACTTTACAAGCCACCGTAGAAAGGATGCAGAGAAACCCCTTCAATGCTGGCATTCCTTTAACATCTCACACTCCCCCTTTGGTGGTGGAAATACCCACGCCGGTTCCACTAGCCACCCCCGAGCGTTTTCACGGCGAGAGCAGCAAAGTACAGGTCTTTCTCACGCAAATCCTCTTACATTTTTCCTGTAAACCCAAGGCGTTTACTACCAACCACGCCAGGGTCGCCTTCTTGATTTCCTACCTAGCAGGAGACGCTGCCCAATGGGCTGTGCCGTTAGTCAAACGTGACGATCCGTTGTTGTACGATTGGGACTCATTTTTAAAAGATTTTGAGAGAACCTTTAATCGTCGAACAGACACGCTTTCAGCGGACAAAGATCTCTTAGAGCTGCAACAGGGGAACAGGGATCTCATAGCCTATTTGAACGATTTCCGCAGGCTGGTGGCTGAAACCGAATGGCCTGAAGCTAAACAGGTAGCCATCTTTCATAGAGGTCTTCGAGAAGAAATGAAAGATGTGTTGGCCCAGATTGAACCCCAACCGGCGAATTGTGAGGATTTGATAAATCTAGTCCTACGCTTGGATCATCGCATTAGCGAAAGACGAGGAGAAAACAAGAGGAGGAACCGCGCCTCCTGGCGTTTGGACCAAACAAAGACCCCTGACAGTTCAGCTGCCAACAAAGCAGAACCCATGGAGATAGGAGCGGTTCGTTCCACCCTTACCCCTGAAGAAAGAGAATACCGGCGTAAAAAAGGCCTTTGTATATACTGCGGGAAAAAAGGCCATTTTATCAAGGAGTGTACCCTGAGAACGAAGTACCCACGCACGGAACCTCGAAGACAGGTAGCTGCGACATCTGAGGTGGGAAACGACCATGCTTGAGGAAAGAAGAAGGGTATTCTTCGAGCCATATATATATCCCTTCATTAAGTGGTGATCCCCTGTGTACCAAACAACATTTTGTTATAGACCTCTCCCTATGTATAAACGGGGAGTGGTGTCAAGTACCTGCCATGCTGGACTCCGGTGCTACTGGATGTTTTATTGATCAAAAACAAGCATCGTCATTGGGATTGGTACTACTGGCCAAAGATACCCCAGAAGCGGTATTCGCAGTAGATGGAAGGTGTCTGGAAGAAGGTCCTATCCGGTTCCAAACTGAGATCATAGAAGTGCGTCAGGGCCACGATCATCGGGAAAGGCTAGCCTTCAACGTGATCCGAGCTCCACAATATGGAATCATATTGGGGTTGCCTTGGTTGAAGTTGCACAACCCCCAGGTAGATTGGATGGAGCAAACCGTACGTTATACCTCTCTTTATTGTTCTACACATTGTGTTTTCCCAGTGGAGAGTCCGTCACAGGCGATGGCTACGATTCACCATATCGCCACCGCCGCAGAACACTCAGTCTCTCTACCCAGCGATTATTTGGATTACGCCGACGTGTTCAATGACGAGAAAGCCGAGATCCTACCTCCGCACAGGCAATATGATTGCCAAATAGACTTGATACCAGGAGCCGTTGTTCCTACTGGACGAGTATATGCCTTGACGGAACCAGAGAACATACACCTTAAGGCATATTTGGACAAATATATGGAGTTAGGATTTATTCGCAATTCCAAATCACCCGCAGCTTCTCCGCTGTTCTTCATTCCTAAAGCCAATGGCGAGCTGCGGGCTTGTATCGATTTTAGGGCATTAAATGCCATCACGGTAAAGAACAGGTACCCTTTACCCTTGATCCCGGTGTTGTTAGAACAGGTGAAAGACGCGGTCATATATACACGCCTGGATTTAAAGGGGGCCTACCATCTCGTAAGGATGCGAAAGGGCGACGAGTGGAAGACAGCCTTCAAAACGCGTTACGGCCTATATGAGTACCTTGTTATGCCCTTTGGGCTGTGTAACGCACCCGCTGCCTTTCAATTTTTTCTTAATGATGTGTTGCGTGAGTACCTGGATCATTTCGTCGTTGTGTATATCGACGATATACTTATCTACTCACCCTCCATCGAAAGTCACACCCAACATGTACGTACTATCCTTCAAACTTTGCAGAGCCACCATCTTTATTGCAAAATTAGCAAGTGTGAGTTCGGAGTGACCACGGTGGAATTTTTGGGGGTGATGCTGACCCCTCGGGGACAAGAGATGGCGGAAAGAAAGATTGCAGCGGTCAAGGATTGGCCCACCCCATCTAACGTCCGAGACATCCAATGTTTTTTAGGATTTGCCAACTTTTATCGTCGGTTCATCAGCCACTTCTCTTCGTTGGTGGCTCCCCTCACGCGCCTGTTGCAAAAGAAAATTCCCTTTCAATGGACCGCGGAAACGCAGAAAGGGTTCGAGGCGTTGAAGGATGCGTTTATATCTGCTCCTGTACTGGTACACGCAGATCCAGATCAACCATACATCGTGGAGGCAGATGCATCGGATCATGCGGTAGGAGCTGTACTGTCTCAACGCCATTCTGACACAGGTCAGCTCCACCCGGTGGCTTATAGATCAAGGAAGCTCAACCCAGCAGAACGTAACTATACTATCGCCGAGAAAGAGCTTCTGGCTATCAAAGACGCCTTCCAGGAGTGGAGACATTTGCTAAAAGGGGCCAGACATGTTGTCACCGTATATACGGATCACCGTAATCTCCAGTTCATGTCGGCCGCCCGTCACCTATCTCCACGACAACTACGATGGACCCTATTCTTTGCGGAATACAACTTTCTGGTTACTTATCGGCCGGGAAAGGATAACAAGAAGGCCGACGCGTTGACTCGTCAAACGCATAATTCCACACCGGAGGAACAGGAAGCAAAAGCCATTATTGAACCACAGCACGTCGTTTGCACCACCACTACTGTGCCCTTTCTCAAAAGCGTGGCACGGAATATTCTCTCCAGAACTTGGAGGACGTGGCTGGGTAAGCATCCAGAATGGACAATAAAGGAGGGGCTCCCTGTACGCGGGAATCAATTGTTGGTTCCTATCTGCTCACTAAGGAAGCAAGTTTTCACCTGGTGTCATACCCTTCCCAGTGCCGGACATAACGGAGTAGAAAAAACCACAGAGAGAGTAATGCGACAATTCTGGTGGCCCACGGTGAGAACCGATATCCGCAAATGGGTCTTGGAATGTGTAACGTGTAACCGGATGAAGACCTCGCATGCCAAACAAGCAGGATTACTACAACCCTTGCCAACTCCGGAACACCCATGGGAAAACATATCTCTGGACTTTATTGTTGGTATGCCATCGGACAAAGGGTACACCGTAATCCTAGTAGTGGTAGATTACCTGACCAAAATGGCTCATTTCATTGCTTGTAAAGCCGTGCCCACAGCAGGCCAGTTGGCTCAATTATTGTTGATACATGTGGTGAGGCTCCACGGATTACCACAGGTAGTGGTTTCGGACCGAGGGTCTCAATTCACCGCCAGATTTTGGAAGGCATGGTGTGCTGCCCTCAGGATAACACCCAATTTGTCTACTAGTTTTCACCCTCAAACTGATGGGCAAACAGAAAGGGTGAACCAAACCTTAAAACAATATCTCAGGTGCTATGTGAACAATACAACGGAAGCCTGGGTAGATAGTTTATGGTTGGCTGAAATAGCCTACAACAGCGCGACACATAGCTCCACGAAATACACCCCTTTTTTCTGCACTTATGGGTTTCACCCTAGGTTCATTCCCTTTTTGCATCCAGTTAAGACTGAGGCCTTACCAGAGGTGGGACAGAGGGTTCTCCACATACAAAGGACACTAAAGGACACACAGAGCAAGCTGAGAGAGGCCAAAAGACACTACAAAGCATACGCAGATAAACATCGGCGTCCTGGGCATGTTTATAAATTGGGAGATTATGTATGGATATCCACCAAGAACATAAGGTTTAGGAAGTATAGTATCTTCAATCCTAAGTACATCGGCCCATACAAAATAGTAAAACTCATAAACCCTGTAGTGGTTAGAGTAGCCCTACCCTCGTCACTTAGAATCCATCCGGCCTTTCATACCTCCTTACTTAAACCCGCCCCGGCCACCTCCAAAAGAGGTTTGCCGCCGGTACTGATAAATGAGGCCCTGGAATATGAAGTGAAAGGAATCCTAGATTCCAAGATTTTCAGAACCAGGTTATGGTACTTGATAGCGTGGAAGGGTTATGGAGATGAAGAAAATACATGGGAGCCTGCGGTGGGAGTCCACGCCCCACGTTGTGTCCAGCAGTTCCACTCACGTTACCCAAGGAAGCCATGCCTCTGTCAGTGTTCTTCGGGAGAGGGATGTACTGTTACAGCCCACCAGAAGGGCACCAGGAGAACACTGACACAGCGCGTTAAAAGAAGGTAGTTGCCCGAGGAAAAGAAAACTACATTACCCATGAGCCTCGGCGTTGGGACGTTGGTGACGTCATAACGCACGCAAGGCGTTTCTTGTGATAAAACAATTCCAGGACAGCTGTACGCTGCCGTTTACTCCGTTCCTTGAGGAGAGTCACTGCCGCGAAGGAGGCGGGTAAGGGTGCTTCTAGCACCGACACTTGTTCCCTCATTAAGGCTGCAGTGCCATGCTCATTGTTTAGTGGTGGCAGTAGTGGGGATCCGCACTGTTCCTGCGCTTGCTCCGTTGGCGGAACCAGAGCCGGTTCCTTGCGGAGCAAACTTCGGTGGATCCCGTTCTAGACCTACAAGTGTTAGAGACCCGAGCAGATTTCATGCCGGGTCTCCCTTGTTGGTTAATACGACTTCCTGAGTTGGAGAAGTCAATCCAGCCTGTCACAATTTTCCCTGTTGGCGAGCCGCCATCGGCTCATGCAGGAAAACGCTATCGCTGGTTGACGAGGGGCAGTCAAGCCCACACACGTTTTCCCCTGTTGGCGAACCGTCATCGGTTCTTGCAGGGAAGGCGTTGAGTGTTTTCATTTATTCTTTATTCTTTCATTGGGAAAGAATCATTGCTCTGCACTAACGACAGGAACAATTGGCGATAGTTCTTCCGTTCATTTGGAGCTCCTTAAAACAATACGTGTCTGAGTAAGAAGGGAGGCTATCCTTGCTGATTAAGGGATAGTCTCTTATTATTAAGTATCGTGTGCATAAGGAGGTTCTACTTCTAATCAATCATTACCAATACTCATTTGGATCAGACAATTGGATTCATGAGATGGGTTATGTTCCTTTTTGTGTTGCTTGAAGTCATGCCGATTTCCTTATGTGTTCCATAGCAGGGGTATCGCGAGTGAGCATGAGGAAGGCTCTTCCACCCCCTGTCTCAGCATAAAGAATTGTTCCTAGGGTATGTAAAGGAAGATAGAGTACAACTTAAAGCAAAGTAAACATGGTGGTGAATAGTAATTGATAAGAGTATTCTCTCACCAGACTTAGCGGCATACCCCGACAGACCGAAATACTTCGAAGAAAAAGAAGAGAAGGTTTTCTTTCTTTACAGGTACTTCTTGTAAGGGAGCTATGGATAGTGTAAGAGGGGTCAGGGTAGTATAGGAATGAACTAGATGGTTTTCTATAATTGTTCATGTATATATTTCTTTTTTGTCTTTCTAGATCTCCCTCCCTGCTGTTCCCTTCCTTCCCTTCCCCCACTTGATCACTCCGCGAAGTCTGTATTTATATTTCAGACCGTGGGGGTATCGAGAGGTGGACCATATTAGCAACGTGCGACCCTGAGGATTCTCGGCCACAACATCACCTCAGAGGAGAGAGAAAAAAGGCGAAAGATGAAGCTATGCCTCTATTGCGGAAAAGGGGGGCACTTCATCAGAGAATGTCGCGCCCGGGCCCAGCTTCCAGAAAGAACCAACGTTCCACGAGTGCAAGCAGCCATGGGGCAGCAAGAACCGTCGGAAAACTGGAAGGCTTGAGTCAGGATGAGATCACTGGTTCAGGCGACGGACATACTACGATCTCCTCAGTGATTGTCAATACCATCCAACCAGCTGTGGCACACTTGACTGTTAGTATTTATCTTCAAGTTACGAGGGATAAGAGTATTGAGGTGGCGGCATTACTGGACTCCGGTGCTACCGGAAATTTTATTGATCAGAAGTACGCCCTGACTATAGGTGTGCTATGTGAAAGGAAAGAGATCCCAGAAAACGTAAAAGCAGTAGACGGTACTGCGCTGTCTTCTGGACCAGTCAAATACCATACGGTTCCACTCATGATGCAGTTCGGTGAGGACCATTATGAATACATCCAGTTTGACCTCATTGACGCACCGCAGTTCCGTCTTATCCTAGGTATGCCCTGGCTGACCTTACATGATCCTGTCGTTCGATGGGCTGCCCGTACAGTACTCTTGAGTTCTAGCTATTGCAAAGAGCACTGCACAAAGCAAGCGGCCCTTGCGGAAAAAACCGAGAGCACCCAGGCAAGCTTACTGGCAACCGCATGTGTAAGAGACAGATACTGTTGTTCCATCGCCTTGCCCGAAGAGTATCAGGAGTACCAGCCTCTATTTGATAAACAGAAAGCCACCCAGCTTCCACCCCACCGGGTTTATGACTGCCGCATTGAGCTGATGCCCGGAGCCGAGATTCCCTGCAGCAGGGTGTATGCCCTGACGGAACCCGAGACACACTACTTAAAAAACTACCTCAACGAGAATCTAGCCTCTGGCTTCATCAGGCATTCCTCATCCCCTGCTTCCTCTCCGCTCTTTTTCATCCCTAAGAAGGATTGCGACGAACTTCGAACCTGTATAGACTACAGAGCGATCAACCGAGTCACAGTAAAAAACCGCTATCCACTACCACTGATTCCTGTGCTATTGGATTAACTCAAGGGGGCTCGCTATTTCACGAAACTTGACCTACGAGGCGCCTACCATTTGGTGAGGGTCCAGAGCGGTGATGAGTGGAAGACCGCATTCCGGACGAAGTTCGGGCTTTTGAATATAGAGTGATGCCCTTTGGGTTATGTAACGCCCGGCGGCTTTCCAGTATTTTATGGATGAGGTTCTTCGGGGTTTCTAGACACATTCTGTGTGGTGTATATAGACGACATCCTTGTCTATTCGTCTAGTCTCCAGGAACATGTGACTCATGTAACAGCAGTCTTGAACAGGCTCCAACAACACTCACTGTATGCCAAATTGGAGAAATGCTTGTTTCATGTCCAAGAAGTAGCATTTCTAGGATACATAATTAATGCACAAGGGTTCCAGATGGACACAGGCAAGGTCGACGCAATCACTCAGTGGAAGACCCCACAACAAATAAAGGGGGTACAAAGCTTCTTAGGATTCGCCAACTATTACCGGCGTTTCATAAAAGACTTCTCGAAGATCATCCACCCCATCTCCAGCCTATTGCGGAAAAACACCCCTTTTGTTTGGGGAGAAGAGGCTGAGCGGTCTTTTCAGATCCTAAAAGGGAGGTTCACTCAGGCTCCCATTCTAAGGCATCCTGACCCACAACTCCCCTTCATTGTAGAAACTGACGCTTCTCAATACGCCTTAGGGGGTTTTGTCTCAACGACATCCCAAAACAGGACAGCTACACCCTGTGGCCTATTTCTCAAAAAAGCTCACCCCCAGTGAAGTGAACTACTCCATATCAGATAAGGAACTGCTGGCCATAAAACGGGCTTGCGAGGAATGGAGACATTATCTCTTGGGAGCACACCACGTCATCAAGATCTACACAGATCATCGGAACCTGTTGTTCCTGAAAATCGCCAAGGCCCTGACACCTCGTCAGCTACGATGGACTCTTTTCTTTTCCGATTTCGATTTCATAATTAAGTACCGACCAGGCCCCCAGAACGGCAAGGCGGATGCTCTCTCTCGCATAGAAGAACCCGAAGGAAAAATGTTGCCAGAGAACCCAGAACCGCCTTCGATACTCCCTGAGATAGCCTTCCAGAACCAATCCATTGCATTAATCACCTCACAAGACTTTCTAGAGGATCTCCGAGTGTCCTTAGCTGACATAGATACTCAGGCCTGGATTCAAGAAGATCCTGAGCATCGAACAGACAACAAGGAATTGTTGTATCACCATCATGCATTGTATATTCCGAACAGCGATTTACAACTACGAGTGTTGGCATGGGCTCATGATTCTCTATTGGGAGGACACCTGGGAAGATACAAGACCATAGCCTGTATCGAGCGATCCTTTTGGTGGCCCACGTTGAGAAAGGATACAGAGACATACCTACGGAATTGTTCTGTGTGTGCACAGGAAAGGCCAGTCATACCAAACCTACAGGTCTCCTACAACCATTGCCCATTCCTCCTCGACCTTGGCATACTGTGTCAATGGATTTTATTGTGGAAATGCCCCCATGTGAAGGGTATACCACCATATTGGTGGTAGTTGACCATTTAACAAAAATGGGACACTTCGTTCCTTTGAAACATTTGCCTACATCTTCTGAATTAGCCCTTGTTTTCCTTCAACACGTGGTGAGAGTCCACGGAATACCTTGTGTTCTCATTACAGACCGGGGAACACAGTTCACCTCTCGTTTTTGGAGGGCATTATGTACAACTATGAACATTGAAGCTAGGCTTTCTACCAGTTACCATCCTCAGACGGATGGAAAAACAGAGCGCTTGAACCAAACTCTGGAGCAGTACCTCCGTTGTCTCACCCTCCAAAACACCACGGACTGGTACACACTTCTGTGGATGGCTGAGTTCGCCTACAACAATGTGGAACACTCCACGCTAGGCTGTTCTCCGTTCTTTTGCCTCTATGGTCACCATCCCAACATGCTCCCTTTCGAATGGCAAATAGAATCTAGACTTCCGAGCATTCATGAACATCACGCTCATCTCAGGGCCGTGCTGATCGACGCCAAACAGCATCTGGCTTCAGCTCAACTTGCACAAAAACACTTCGCTGACAGAAAAAGAACCAAAGAACCCGTTTATCAGGTGGGGGACAAGGTATGGTTAGCAACTAAGAACCTACACCTTAAGGGAGCAGACAAACTAAAACCCAAATACATTGGTCCCTACAGCATCGAGGAAATCATCAACCCTGTAGCTATGAGACTGTCCTTGCCCTCTTCATGGCACATCCACCCTGTATTCCACGTCTCACTGCTCCAACCCTGTCCTGTTAGCATACGGTTGCCTGAACGACCCCTCCCTTTGGAAGTTGATGGTCAGGATGAGTTCGAAGTACGTAAACTCCTGGATTCCCGAATAGTGAGAGGGCGAGTGCAGTATCTGGTGGATTGGAAGGGTTTTGGGGTGGAGGATAGAACTTGGGAACCAGTACAGAATCTCCACTGCCCTGAGTTAGTAGAACGTTTCCATACTGCAAATCCGGGTAAACCTGGACGACCGCCGAGTCGGCGATCCTTGAGAGGGGGTTCTGTCGCGCTTACACTTCATAGACATGAAGGAAGGGCAGATAGGGCACACACGCGCCATACATTTCTTCCCTGTAAGCATGGATGCCGGTTTGCCTGTTACAGGAGCCCACTGCACTACATGTCCCAGAAGGCAATGGGGCACAGTAGAGGAATATAAGCACCGCCCCTACAGGAAGTAGGTGCTTGACAATCTTGGCACGATCGTATGTAGCGGAAGGTATTCCCCGCTGGAGACCGTTTGAGCAGCATAGCTGAGGCGCTGCTTTTTCCCCTGAGGATTCCGGAGACCGTTCGGAACACTCGTGTGCTCATTTCAGGACTTCAAGCTGACGAGGCTGAACTCCCGGCTCGGGAGCTTTCAGGTATCGTGAAGAGTGAGAGAGAGACTCGCCGGAGCGCTCTCCTCTCAAATCAACTTTCATCTCCTTTGTTTTTCCTTTCCTGAGATATAGCTCACGAACGCTGGAACTGCTTACAGCGCAATCGTGTTTCTATATTTAAATTACCACGTCTTCTTTTCTTTTGAGACATTATTGTTTTCCTGCTGAGACTATTTTCAGCGACTAGGGAACTCTGGATTTCAGGCTCACACGCTGTGAATTGAACAGTGTTGTAGGGCCCCAAATCGTTTGAAATAAACGTTGCTTGCTGCTTGTGCACTATTCGGTGCATATGGAAATCTGGAGCTTCTTTTCTTAGTCCTAGGAGAGCTAGGACCTCGACTGTTTCTGGAGGATTGCTGTTGGGCTCCTTGTGAGTGTGTGACACAGTGGTGAAAACTTGATGTTGTTTTGTATGTTTATTTCCCTGTGCTGCCTCTCATCTCTGTCTCTCTCTTGTGTCTATACAGTGCGACCATCAGGGAGAAAGATGTTCTAGACCAAGGAGGCAAGCGTTACTCCCCCACAGCGATCTTTCTTTGTTATTTTATCCCCTTCCCTTTTCCCCGGGGTACTCCCTTCCATAGTGTGTATACCTACATTGTGGGGGATAGTGCTCCGGGAAGGAGGGAGGCCACGCTACTAGCCATCGTTCCTGCTGGCCGCTATGAAGAGGTCAGTGGCGCGTTTTTGTGCTTTCTTCTTGTGCTACTGACAACCTGACATTACCCCTGTAGTCATGTAATCACCCAGGCACTAGTTATGTACTACCTCTGCAGTCATGTAATCATGCAGTGTGTATCTATGCACTCATGTAATAACCCACACACTACTCTTGCAGTCATAGAATCATGCAGGCTCTACTGTTGCACTCATCTATTCACATACGCAGTACATAATGACTCATCTATGCCTTCAGTTGCTATTTATACACTTATCCGTGCTCTCAACGTCTATATCTGCACTCATGCAATTAGTCAGTCACTTTTAATATTCTCCTGCAATTACCTAGTGACTACCCTTGCACTCATATAATCACCCAAGCACTACCCATGGAGTTATGCAGTCACTCAAGCAAATCTATTACATGTCTCAATTTCTAGGTTTCACTATATTCCAGAAATATTGTATACATATTTCTTTTGCTATGATGATGATTTGAAAAGGTAGAGTCATATGTATGTGTGCTTGTAACAATATGGAGAGACTTATAGTTGAGTCATTTAATAGTCTGCTGCTTTATATTTGGCTAGGCCCAACACTCATGCAGTTATAAAAACAGCCAAGTACTACCCATGCAGTCTTCTAATGATCCAGGCAGTACATATGCACTGGTGTAATCACTCAGGCATTATTGCTACACTCACACAATCACCTAGGCACTACCTATGCACTCATACAATTGCCAAGGTATTACCCATGCACTCTTTCAATAATGTAGCCACTACTCATGCACTTATATAATCATCCAGCCACTATCGTTGCTCTATTTCAATCACGGAGGTACTACCCTTGTACTTATGTAATCACTCAGCCAGTAGTCATGCTGTTAAGACATCACTCAGGCACTACCTTTGCATTCCTTTATTCTCTCAGGCAGTACCTGAGTAGTTCTGTAATCATCCAAGAAGTACCCATGCAGTTATAAAATCACCCAGTCACTTCCTATGTAGTCATGTAAATCCCCAGATAGTACCCCTGTAGTCATGCAATCACCCAGACGTTACCTATGTACTTCTTTAATCCCCTAGACGTTACCTCTGTACTCATGCAATCACCAATGCATTAACTATACAGTGCTTCATTCAGCCAGCCACTATCTTTCCACTCTTTCAATCATGCAGGCACTACTCTTGTACTTATGTAATCACTCAGCCAGTACTCATGCACTTATAAAATGACCTAGGCACTACCTTTGCACTCCTGTAATCACTCATGTAGTACCTTAGTACTTTTGTAATCACCCAGCCAGTACTCATGGACTTATAAAGTCACCCATTCACTTTCTATGTATTCCAGTAATCCCTCAGATATTACCCCTGCAGTTATGCAATCACCCAAGCACTACTTATGTACTATCCCTGCAGTCATGCAATCATGCAGGTTGTACCTATGTTGATAATAATTCACCCAGGCAGAATGTTAACACTCCTTTATTCAGTCAGGCACTAACTCAGTAGTCGGGCAATCAGCCAAGAAGTACTCATGCACTTATAAAATCACCCAGGCACTACCTTTGCACTCTTGTAATCACTCAGGTAGTACTTTAGTACTTCTGTAATCACCCAGGCAGTACTCATAGAGTTATAAAATATTGTATACATATTTCTTTTAGATATGATGTTGGTTTGAAAACGTAGAGACATATGTATGCATGCTTCTTAGAATATGGAGAGACTTGTATTTGAGTGATGTAATAGTCTGCTGCTTTATATTTTGCTAGGCCCAACAGTTATGCATTTATAAAAACACTCAAGTACTACCCATGCAGTCTTCTAATAATCCAGGCAGTACATATGAACTGTTGTAATCACTCAGGCATTACTGCTACACTCATGTAATCACCCAGGCAATACCTATACACTCATACAATCACCAAGGTATTACCCATGTACTCTTTCAATCATGTAGCCACTACTCATGCACTTATATAATCACCCAGCCACTACTGTTGCACTATTTCAATCACAGAGGTACTACCCTTGTACTTATGTAATCACTCAGCCAGTAGTCATGCTGTTTAGAAATCACTCAGGCACTACCTTTGCAGTCCTTTATTCACTCAGGAACTACCTGAGTAGTCCTGCAATCATCCAAGAAGTACCCATGCAGTTATAAAATCTCCCACTCACTTCCTATGTAGTCATGTAGATCCCCAGATATTACTCCTGTAGTCATGCAATCACCCAGGCGTTACCTATGTACTTATTTAATCCCCCAGATGTTACCCCTGTACTCATGCAATCACCAACACATTAGGTATACACTGCTTCA
Source organism: Calotriton arnoldi (assembly GCA_963921515.1). Lineage (NCBI taxonomy): Eukaryota > Metazoa > Chordata > Amphibia > Caudata > Salamandridae > Calotriton > Calotriton arnoldi. The sequence goes on from CAWUFW010019956.1 coordinate 49,194, forward strand.
TTCAGCCAGCTACTATCTTTCCACTCTTTCAATCATGCAGGCACTACTCTTGTACTTATGTAATCATTCATCCAGTACTCGTGCACTTATGAAAACGCCCAACTACTATCCATGCAGTCTTCCAATGATTTAGGCACTACATATGAACTACTGTACTCACTCAGGCATTACTGCTGCACTCATGCAATCACCAAGGTATTTACTATGCAGTCTTTCAATCATGTATCCATATAATCACCCAGCCACTACCGTTGTACTCATGCAATTACCCAGGCATTATCCCTGTAGTCATGGAATCACCTAGGCATTATTGCTGTAGTATACAATTACACAGGTATTACCAAAGCACTTCTTAAATCATCCAGCTAATACATATGCACTTATGTAATGACCCAGGCACTACCGTTGCACTCTTCAAATCACCCAGGCACTAGGCCTGTACTCTTTGAATCACCCAACCAGTATCTATGCACTTATAAAATCACCCATGCACTATCTCTGCACTCCTCCAATCACCCAGGTACTACTACTACTACTCATACAACCTCACACACATTACTCCTGCACTCATGCAATCACCCATACTTTACTTATGCACTCCGCCAATCTCCTAGACATTACCCCTGCACTTATGCAATCACCCTGGCATTACCCATGCACTCTTTCAATTACTTAGACAGAACACATGGACTCTGTACCTCTGTTCTTTCTTTCTGCACTTCTTTTGTGTCTTTCTGCTTGTGTTGCTTCTTTCTGTACTCCTTGTATGTCTTTCTGCAGCCCTGTTTCCTCTTTCTGCATCCGTGTTACCTCTTTCTACACCTCTGTTCATTCTTTCTGCACTTTTTTTGTGTTTTCTGTACGTCTCGCTTCTTTCTGCACCTTTTATGCCTCTTTCTGCACCTCTCTTTTTGCACCCTTCTTGCCTCTTTCTACACCTCTGTTGCTTCTTTCTGCATTCCTCTTGCTTCTTTGTACACCTCTGTTGCTTCTTTTTTGCACCCCTCATGTATCTTTTACACCGTCTTCGGTCTTTCTGCACCCCTTTTGCCTCTTTCTGGACCTTTGTCTGCAGTGTCAGACATACTTTTGGAATGCAATACAAAATATTTATTTATTTATATATGAGAATATTTGTATATAATTATTTTATTAATATTAAATGATTTAATGAAAGTATTAAACTTTTCTTTCTTTTCAGATACTCACCATTATTATTAATAAAGATTGAGTATGGCAAGAAAAGATCAAAAGAAAAGAAAAGAAAGAAAAAAGTACTATTTAAAAGAAACAGAAAAGGAGAAATCAGACAAAGTACAACATGTGACATTGAAGAAAAAGGCTTCTAGTAAGAGAATTAAAGAATTTGTTAAAAGAGTTTTAAAGAAGATTACGAATTTAGAAAATGGAGAAAAGAAAAAGAATAGTAGAACAACCATTCGGAAGGAAATTAAAAAAGGAGATATTAATAGAAAATCATGTTTTGGGAAAATAATCTATGATGAAAGAAGGATGAAACATTATAAGGATATTAGGAAACGAATGTTTAAAAGTAGAGTACTGCAAAATTTAATGAAAGATTGCAAGAAATATAAAAGAAGATCTGCATTTTACAAGAAAAAGCAACAGATTGAAAGTGTATTCGAAAACGCTTTTCAATTGAAAAGAAGATTGTTTTTATTCGTTTTGAAAAGAATGACAACATTAAATAAAACAATGCGTTTTATGAAGGAGAAAAGTAAAAGAAAGAGACTGGTCAATAGAACTAACTTTTGCAAAAAAAATTTGGGTGAATTGAAGCACACTTCAAGTACTGAACCTTTTTTTAATGAAGAAAGCTATTTTTAACAAAATACATTAGTTCACGTAGTTGATACCAATGGTCGTTCTTATGAGGTTAAAAATGGTTGTCCAATTGAAAAAGAAAAGATGGTTCCTAGAAATGTAGAAGAAGTAATAGCTGAAGAAGTTCAAGGGAGACGTTCACAAGCTCCAGTGTATAGGTGGGATTGTAGTAGTAGTTGTAGTATACGACAGGAATCTATTGATATTTTATTAAATTTCTTAAGAGAGTATGGTAAAAAAAAGTGTTAAACAGAAGATTAAGATGTTGCAAGGACTAGATCCTTGTAAAGTGAGAAAATATACTGGCTTGCAGGGTCATTCTCTGGCTTGTCTTTCGAGAAAAGTGTGTCAAAGTACTTTTCATCATTTGAGAATGTTAGCAGTACATCACTCAGAAATGCGGAAGTTAGTAAGAAGATTGTACTATGTAAAGAGTCCTGCATTATGTTTAAGTGAAATAAACACTGCTCTTTTGCATGGTTCAGTATTGGATGTAAAAAAAGTTTGTGATGATATACAGTTTTGTTTCTTTGGTCCTGAAGAGGAGCATAGAGAAAATGAGAATTTCATAAGTGTAGGTGTTGAAGAAGAGGTGGAAGATAGTAGTACTCAGAAGTTTGCAGAAGAAATTACAAAGTTTAAGGTAGTTTGTTGTGAAAAACCAAACTATGTTTGTATCTGTTGTCGACGTACTCACTATAGAAGTCAAACTAGGAATGTTGATGTGTATTTAAAAAGTGAAAAGGAAAACAATGATAAGTGGGAGCAATATGGTGCTTATTTGTTGGTGGAAGGTCGTTTTGAGTTGGGTAGTGGTCAACATATTTGTAAATATTGTTACAGCAAACTAGAAGAGAATAAAATGCCAGCTAGAGCTGTACATAATAACCTAGAGTTGGTAGGTATTCCTTCAGAACTAGTAGATTTAAATACATATGAATCTATTCTTATTCAATCCGTGCACCCGTTTCAGGCTATTGTTCGTATGGAGCCTAAAACAGGTAAGCTGCCTCCAACAGATTTACAAAGAGGTTTAAAAGGAAGAGTTATGTATTTACCTTTAGATTTTAAGAAAAATATTGAAACTGTTGGTGTAGAGAGAGAGGAAAGTGAACCTGTAGCTTTTCTAGTTAATGGTGTACCAACAAAGAGTCGGGAAATATGGCAAGAGTTAGTAGATGTCACCAAACTTCTACATTATATCTTATACAAAACAATATTTATTATAAAAATATACATGTGGACGAAGAAGAAATATCTTTAGGAAATGATAGAGAAAATTCAACTGGCCAAATCGAAAAAGTGTATGTCTCCAGGAGTGCAGAAATTTATGAACATTATAGTATGCATCCTTTACATTCAAAAGAAGTGATTGGAAATACTATTGAATTATTCCAAATGAAGAAAGCGAAGGGAACTCCTATGAGTGTTTAGGAAAGAAGTTTAGAAGCCCGTTGTTTTCCACAGCTCTTCCCCACTGGAAAAGGTGGACGATATGATGAACGACCCGTGCAGATTCCAGCTTCAGAATATCGTACAACAAGATTGTACTCAGAAGATCCAAGATTTTGACAATGTATTCCATATATATTTCATCTTCTGTTTGAAAGTGACTTGTCTGGACTTTCATATGCAGTGAACCACATATTAAAAACAGGAGTTCATCTTACACATGTTTCTGCAAAGAAATTGATGGACAAAGTACAACAAAGAGACGATCATTTAGAATCTCAGTTGATTAATTTGATGGCGTGTCAACGTGGTACTAATGAGTATTGGTATCGTCGTCACGGAGAACTTAAATGTATGTTAAGGAACTTAGGAACCCCTAAGTGGTTTGTTACGCTAAGCTGTGCTGAATACGCATGGGATGATTTACTTGAATTTCCTCGAGAAGCAAATTCAAATATTAAAAACATTGAATTGAAGACAGCTGGAGAACTGTGTTCCTCGGATCCTGTAAATGTGTGCAGATATTTTAATCATAGGTTTCAAGCTATGATGTCTTTTATCTGCAATAAAAATAACCCACCTCTTGCAGAAGTTATTGATTTCTTTTGGAGAAAGGGGTACCAAGCCAGAGGTGCTCCTCATATACATATGCTATTATGGATCAAGGATGCACCTAAATTTGGAACCGATTCTGATGAGACTGTTTTATCTTTCATTGAAGACTATGTTACCTGTGCTATTCCAAAAACAGGAGGAGAAAATACCTTAAGACAACAGGTTTTACGGTTTCAAAGTCATCAATTTGGGAAATATTGTCGACGGAAATACAAGCCAAAGGAAAAACTTTATACAAAATGTCGTTTTGGATTCCCACGTCCAGTAATTTCCAAAGGAAGAGTCAACAGTTTCATGTCAGCAGTGAGGCATACTATAACTCGAAAATCTCCAAAGAATACTTACAATATAAAAAGAAGTGAAGATTCAAAGTATATTAATGATTACAATCCAGTGATTTTGATGATGTGGAATACAAATATGGATATCCAGTATGTTGCAGATAATTCAATTGCTGTTGCTCGCTATGTTACATCATATATAATAAAATCTGAAAAGACAGAGTTGAAAGAAATGTGGGAAGAAATTTCACAAGAGAAGACTCTTAGTAACAAATTGTACAGCTTTAGTTTGAAGATGCTTTCCCATCGAGAGATTGGATCGTACGAATGTTCGGATCGTTGACATCTGCAAGTTTATATTCAAAGTCAAGAGGAATCATTTGGGTAAGTCTAGGTCTTGCTGCAACACGAAATCGAGTATTGAAATCTGTACAAGAAATTGAATACTTAGTATTAAATGAACCGGAAAGTACAGATATTGTTAAAACAAACATGTTGGATATGTACTATCCTAAAAGAAGTCCACATCTGGAAAACATATGTCTCTATGAAGTACTGCAATATTACAGCTTTAAGAGAAATGTTACAGAAAATATAAATGAAGAAAAATATGCAGTAATTGGATGTGATGGATGTTTGGTAAAATATACCAAAGGAAATCTTATTAATGACAGGAAACTCAGTTGTGATACTGTAGATAAAAGGGAATTTTTCTATTTAGCACTTCTGCAACTCTTCAAGCCTTGGCGTACTGAAATGGAATTACTTGGAGATTTTGAGTGCTATGAAGATTCTTTTAATGCATGTAAAGATAGCATTGAATGCACAGTTTTTCCAAATTATCTACAAATGTTGAATGAAGAGATTGAACAAGAAACTAGTATTGCAGCTGAAATTTCCTAGAGACAGTTCTCAAGATAGTCAATGTTCTGCTCCACTAAGTCAAGATCCACCAGGACAACCAATTCTTGAAAATGAAGCAACAGTAGCCATGAGTGAAGTAGAAATGGCAATGCAACAAGCACAACAGGATATTATGGAGTTGGGAAACTTGGAAGAACAACTAAATATTGAACAGAAAGAAATATATCAGCAAGTTACACAACAGATAGAGCATGGTTTACTTCATGTAAAAAAAGAATGCAACTGCACATCATTTAAACCTATTCGAATGTATATCAGTGGTCAAGCTGGTACAGGAAAAAGTTTCTTAATTAAAGTTTTGACCAGTTATCTACAGAAAACCACTGAATCACATTTATCTTGTGTTGTAACCACTCCAACTGGGTTAGCAGCACACAACATTAAAGGGATTACATTACATCGTTTATTGATGCTACCAGTTGAACATGAAAATAAGTTGGAATATCACAAGCTATCTGGAGAAGCTTGTTATGAAGTTTCAAGAGTACTAAAGAAAATGAAACTTCTGATAATTGATGAGGTGAGCATGGTCTCAAACGTAATGCCTGCCTTTGTACATTTAAGAATGCAACAGATTTTAAAAACAGATTATGATGTTTTATTTGGAGGAAAACATGTAATTGTATTCGGCGATCTATTACAACTTGCTCCTGTGAAAGGGCAACCAGTTTTTAAAACACTTGTCCATGAAGACACTAGGAAATCTTTGGGAAGTATTGGAAACGTCAACATTTGGTCTCTTTTTGAAAATAAAGAACTTATTAAGAATATGCGACAAGCAAGTGATGAACATTATGGACACATTCTTCAAGATATTAGAATTGGTGTCTCGACAAAAGATGGTAAAGCAGCTTTACAAAGTCGACTACTAACAAACTTGTTTCCAAATGAAAATATTGCACCTGAAATAATGTACAAAAGAATTGGAGAAAAGAAGTCTATAGTTTGTCTAATGCCAACACTGCAAGAGTGCTCTACATTCAATCAAGAACTTTTGAAACTGGAGAAACAACCAATAGTGAAAATGGAAGCCATTGATAAAATGGAACACGAAGGAGTTACTATTCTTCTGTCAGAGAAATTACAGTCAAAATTAGATTCTTTGGAAAAATCTGTATCTAAGACTGCTGCTTTGGAAAAGACTTTATATGTATGTGTAAACTATCGGGTAATATTACGGCGTAATTTAGATGTTGAAAAAGGTTTATTGAATGGAGCAATGGGAAAAGTTGTTGGTTATGTAAATTTTCAGAACAGAGATGGAATTGAATTTTTGAAGATTAAATTTGATCAGATTGAAGAGGTAAAACAGATTGGACGTTGTGCTGTTCGTTTTTTGCTTGTTAAAGATTTGTATGTTCGTAGAAAACAGTTTCCTCTTTCTTTAGCATATGCGGTGACCATTCATAAATCTCAAGGTTTAAGTGTAGACAGTGCTTTGGTAAATATTGGAAGTACAGTTTTTAAAGAGGGTATGACATATGTTGCATTGTCTCGAGTAAGAACATTATCTGGATTGTATTTGATTGATTTTGATGAGAAAAAGGTTAGTGCAAATGCAAATTGTGTAAGAGAGTATAATCGGTTAAGTAGACTGTATGCTCCTAACTTAGGTGAATATCCCATATATGAAAAACGTGTAGTATGTCCAAAACGAAAATATGAGAAACACTCTAGTGAGGTTGAAAAGAAGAAAACAATTCAAGAGAATGTTCAGGCTGTAAAGAAAATGAAAATGGACACTGTTGATGATATTGTAGGATACCAGTTAGAAAATAGTTCAGGTATCAACTGCTATGCTAATGTAATTGTGAACGTCATGTTTTTTCTAGAAAATCTTCATCAAATTATGGAAAATCGAGAAAAAAGATTCTGTTCTTTGTTACATTATATTTTTGAAAAGTTGAAAATTGATCAAACTAAAATCCATACTGCTTCTGGCATTCGGCATCTTTTGGATATATGTTCTGGTTCTTCACAATTTACACTTAATGTGCAACAAGATGCTCAAGAATTTCTTATGTTTATGCATGCAGTATTGGAAGATGAAGGAATTCAAATTGAAAATCTGTTTGGACTACATTACAGATGGCATCATAAATGTGAAGACTGTTCATTTTCTTCTCCCTCTGAAATAGACACTGAACGATTCGTATATTTGACAATACCAGATTGCAAAACAGTGTCTTTTAACAAATTAGTAAAATCAGCTAATCAAGATATGAAATGTACTCACTGCAAATCAGAAATGTTGTCAACATTATTTATAGAAAGATTTGGACAGTATGTCATTTTAATGCTACAACGTTGTACAGCAGATGGAAGAATATTGGAAACCAAAATTAAAAATTTTGTGGCAAGTCAAGTGTCAATTTCAGGAAGAACTTTTAAAGCATTGGCTATTATTTTCCATGATGGACCTAGTACAACATCTGGACACTATACTGTGTATTTAAGATGCAATAAAGGATGGACACATTGTAATGATGCCCATTTGGAATTCAAATGTCGGTTGCCTTACAAATTACCAAATTCATATCTGATATTTTTGATGCCAAAGTTTTGAAAACATCATTCGGCCTATTGGGAAGATGTAAACATGAATTAACTAGTTTATTTTGGATATTTTCAATGCCAATGATTTCGGAAACATCATTCAGCCTATTGGGAAGATGTGAACAATTACTGTTTGAATTATCATTTCTGTTCTTTGATATTGCATTTGGAAAATTGTGTTTGAAAGAAGTAGTTCATATATTTGACCTTTGTATTATATGCAATGTAAATGAGAGTGTTTATTTTTGAAAATGTAAACAGTTGAACTTGTTGTAAATATATTGAAAAGAGATTTGTTTGTTTTTTACATTCTTATTGATTGTATTTTTTTGCCCGCTGTTATATGATGATCAACATTGAAATCACTGTGTATGGTGAAATTCAATAGAATCTGAAAACAGCAAAAAAGAGAACCTGAATATGTTATGTAATTCTAAAATGATGTTGTGTTCTTAAACCTATAATATTATTTGCAATAACAGTATTTTTCTTCTCTTTTACAGAAAGTAAAACTAAAGTTTGAAAATATTTTAAATTTACTTTACAATGAAACAACTGTAAAATAGTTTCAATGGGGGCATGGCCGGGCAAGATGGCCGGACGGACGTAGCTCGTCTCAGCTCCCGGTCCGCGCTGCTTTCCTGAACCTCCAACTGCAGCTAACCCGTGTTTCAACTGCCGTGAACCACACCATCGGCAAGCTAAGCATGCGGGGCACAAACTGAGCATTTTACAATCGCTGCTAACTTATCCCTGCGACCAGGAGAGGTGCCTTACTGATGGACCCCGGCGCTCACCAAAATGGCGCCCACCGATCCACGAGCAGCGAAGACCCTCATTTGTCGGTGAAACGACCAAGGAGCTGGCGCTGCAGCGACATACCACTTGCTGTGGCTGGTGGAGCGGACTACTGATTCTAAGAGCGCAGAGGATTTCGTGAGAGGAGAGACGCCCCACGGGAGAAATTGCTGCATAGTGCCCGCTGCGACTCGGGACCCCCCAGGTACGTGGGCAATGAGAGAGGGGACCGGAGAGTACTGGAACTCCTGTTGGATTGGATAAAACCCAACGAAACAATTACCTGGCGGGTGAGGGCTGAAAGACACTGTTGTGGCGACAGTCACACGCCATGCCTGACCCTAAGATGGCGGTCTGACGTTGAACACAGACGATTGAAAGAGACTCCCCCCAGCTCCAGACTCGCTGCCTCGTCCACTGCGGTAGAGAATCAATAGAACGGAACCGGCGCCCTGCCTGATCACCACGCAGCCTTAGGGGCACCCCGCAAACCTGATTCTACCGGCCAATTGCACACCCTGCTGAGGAGCCCCGACGCTCATTAAAATGGCGCCCATCGGTCGGCGATTGACGGTGATTCATAATGGTCGGTAAAATACACAGAGCCGACGCTGCAGCGACATATCATCTGCCGAGGCTGGTGGGGAAGGCTTCCACCTACGAAATCGCTAAGGAACCTATAGAGGGAACGACGCTCCACTGGAGGAATCACCGGAGCAGACCCCAAAGTGTCATGCTGCAACTCGGGTCCCTCCGGGTGCGTGGGAACTGAGGGGGCAGAGACCGGAGATCCCTGGGAACCCCGGTGAGGCGGACAGAACCCTGAGAAATACCTGCCTGGCATGTGAGGGCTAAAAAGACACCGTCGCGGTCTAAAACACGCACCTTGCCTGACCCTAAGATGGCGGCCCAGCTATGAACGTGAGAGACTACAAGAGACTCCCCCTAACGCCTCACTTGGGGCCTCGCTCACTGTAGCACAGCATTGCAGCAGAGGAACCGGCACCCGACTTGATCACCGCACAGCCGCAGGAGTATCCCGCACGCTCAATCCTATCGGCCAAACTTAACTCACCGCACAGGGTGCGGGGAGTTGTGAGCCGGGACGTCCAGTGGGGAGCCGACCCGCAGGGGTAAGCAAGCCAGGCACCACGTGCTATCTTGGGACTTGACGACCCCTTGCTTAGGAGATAAGGGGAGAGTAGCCTTGGATCCGCCCTGTCCACCGACTGCCCCCAAGACCACCCCGCTGCCAGGCCCACCTTCACTAGCCACACAAAGTCCGTGCTATATATGCAATATCGACTGCCCAACTCTGGTGAAAATAAAGACTAACATCGCTGCGGCCCGCGACTGCCCTGCTGCGGCCCCAATCTCGCATCTACCAAACAGGAGTAAAGCAGACGCTGACACTTCACATTACAGCTCCCCACCGGCACGGAGGAAACCATACTACGACTGTCGCACTTCTATGCCTCGACTGCCATAACAACAGAGTCCTCCTGGACCCGCCTCTATGCCGCCAAAGAAGGCGACGAGCAAGACACTGAACAAGGTCTCTGACTTCTTCCCACTAACGGACAAACGCCCGCCCTTGGGCCACGACGAGGGAGTGGACAACATGGCCCTTACGAAAGATGACCTCCTGGCCACGCTCAGAGATTTTAAAATGGAACTTCGAAATGAACTTAGTCACGACATTAAAACCTCGATGGAACAACTAAGGTCCGACCTCACCGAGCGGCTGACCTCCCTCCAACAGGATGTTGACTCAGTGGGCACTAGAGTGATGGACCTGGAGGCCCAAACCCAAGAAATCGACAAACACTCCACTGAAATGCGGGAAGACATACGCACCCTCCAGGACCAACTACATCAAACACAACTCAAGGCTGAAGACCTCGAAAACAGGGTTCAGAGGGAGAACCTACGAGGAGGAGGGAGCGGAGGGGCCTGATCTTGAAGCCTTTCTGGAGGGGCTGTTTGCGGAGATCCCCAGTCCCCAAACTCTCAAAATAAAACTAGAACGGGTGCACCGGGTGGGAGGCCTGGCGACCGGAGAAAGGAAACGGCCGCGAGATGTGCTTGCTAAATTCCACTCCTACAAAGTAAAGGAAGCAGTCCTTTCAGCAGCCCGGAAAAAGGGATCAGTCTCCTTTCAAGAACACTCCTGCACCATCTACCAAGATCTCGCACCAACCACCTTGGCCAGGAGGCAGCTGTTCCGACCCATCACCTCGAAGCTATGAGAAGACAAAATCAAGTATAGATGGACATATCCGTTTGGGCTGAGCTTTGAGTTCAACAATAAACAACGCCACATCTCCGATTTGAAGGAAGGGATGGAACTCTTGGGGCTTTCCACGGAAGATTCTGACCCTATACTCAGCAACACACAAGAGGCCCTGAGGAGAGGCCCCTCGGTAACTCCCTGGTCCACAGGTACACGAAGAAACCGCAAATGAGACCCACATGAATGCTTTCTCATTACCTACAAAAAATAGAAGACGATAATCGAAATGAGACTCTCGTCTGTCATGAAGACTTGACGTCGGAAAATCGTTCACTGAACTTGGTCAGAGACAACGATTGGCACTGCTGGCCCTCCCCGCGGGTAACTCGACCTGTGTCGACTACAGCACATCGGGACAACAACTGGAACAACAACCTGACCAAGGCACCCCAATGGGAATCTGCCGTGGGCCTGGACTACCTGCGGACCATCAATAATCAGACAACCGATTCCCATATCTGCTACCCATTGCACCACCCATGCCCAGGGGAGACAAATTTTCCTACTCAAGCGCTACACCTATCTAAGCTACACACATGGTCCTAGAAAACGACAGCAGCGGCGACTACCGTACTCGCTATCTGACCCTAGCCGGGACTCTCTGTCTCGAAAGAGGGAACTACCAATGGGATAAACACTAGGCCACTCTGCATCCCTGCCAACCGAAGCCCATGGTACTTTGTGCTAAGGCCCCCCTCTCTCCTGAGGAGCCACGCTCCCATAGCGAGACCCTCACTGAGAGGAGATATTGGAGAAGTTATGATCTCAGAAATGCACAGACTCTAATTGAGCCTCCGTGAGACCCCAACCTATCTGTCCACAGTTCGGACGATCTCAACCACAGAGACACACAGCGGAGGCACCATCAGCATACCTGTGAGAGCGGATCTCTAGAACTTGCTCTACAAGTTAGTCGCACTGTTATTGGCAATCATAGCTCCAAGAGATGTTCGGGATGGGGTTGGATGGGGACCTCAGTCGTACCGTCCCCCCACCGTTCCCATGGGGGTTCCTCGACCCTCAGCTGGGAACCTGTCAGCGAACCCACAAACGTTGATGTTGGTAATGTTAGTTCTAGTTTATTTCTGTTTGGGGGAGGGGTGTGGGATTAAGGGGTGGTGGCGGCTTTTTAATGTCACTCTATGGTGGTTCATCGGGCTCCGTTCTTCTCTTAAGCAACAAATACGCAAGGGATAGACCTCATCTACGCAGTCCTTGACCATGTCATGAATGATGTAATATGTGACGTCATCTGCAGTGCATTGCGGGGGCGCAAGTTATTGTTAGCTCAACTAAATATAACGGCCAAATTTCTCTGGTTTTGTACGAGTAAAATGTCCAACTAACAATAATGTCCCTGAAACCTGTGTTTTTTTCAGTGAATTTCTAAGGTTTTTTAAATGCTATTTTTTAACTATAACGTCCCTGAAACCTGTGGTTTTTTCAGTGAATTTCTAAGGTTTTTTAAATGCTAATTTCTAACTATAACGTCCCTGAAACATATGGTTTTTCAGGGAATATATATATATATATATACACATATATGTGTTTATATAAATATATATTTAGTGTAACATAACTAATAAAATTATTTATTTAATACTATGTTAATTTTTTTAATGTTGAAAATGTATCACTGTGAAAAGAAAACATATATATATATATATATATATATATATATATATATATATATATATATATATATATATAATCTACTGGCGGTCGCCAGTAGATAGTTATAGTTAGGACCTATTTTCCATAGGAAATCCGCGACATTCTATTTGAAATAACTCTTGCGTCGGTTGACGAATCTTGCGAAATTTTCAAACTTTATGGCCCGCTCCGGTCCGCTCCTACCCTGAAAGTCTCAGGGTGATTCGTCAAGCGGGGGCCGAGAAAAAGGGGGTCCCAAAACGTGTTTTCCCCATTCATTTTCCCATAGGAAACTTTAGACACGGCTACAGCCCGAACTGCTGAACGGAATTACACCAAATTTGGCAAAGAGGTAGTTCTTGGTTCAGAAAGAACCCTTTTTGTTAAATGGTGTAAATCCGTTCAGTAGTTCCTGTGAAAATCAAAATGAAAATCACATATATATCTATTGCCGCGTCGGATTCGCGCACCCTCCCGATCACGAGCTGCATGCAAATTGGCTCCAAATCAGGAAGTGTTGGCAGCCATTTTGTCCCTCGGTAGAACCGAGGGACAGAAACAAGTGCGCAAAGCGCAAAAAGGGGGCAGGGTAGAAACACCCTGACCCCCTAGGTCTGCTCAGGGGGTCCCACAAGGACCCCCTGGGCAGAAAAAAGCATTTAAAAAAAAAAAAAAAAAATCGGCAGGATGCGCTCAGGGTGCGCGGATCCTGCCGAAAAAAAAAAACATCGAAGCGCGGTCTCCCGTGCTTCGATGTTTATTTGCCCCCGGGTGGGCCAAGTCCCGGGGGCATGGTGGAGGGGGTTAGATTTAATGTGGGGGCCTCTAAGGCCCCAAGCCCGGGGACCGCCACCCCCAGGGCTTTAGAAAATAATGGTGCAGGAGGGCTCTTTGCCCTCCCGCAGCCCGGGGACCGCCACCCCCGGGGCTTCTTTTTAAAAAAATTTTAACCTGTGTGGGGGCTCCAGCCCCCACACGCCCGGGACCGCCACCTCCCGGGGCACTAAAGATTTGAATATGGGGGTCCGTTACAGACCCCCAAAGCCCCGAGGACCACCACCTCCCCGGGGCTGTGAAATGGTTGGGAGGGGGGCCGCGCGGCCTCCTCCTGGAGCCCTTGATGGCCCTGGGGACCGCCACCCCCAGGGCCGGCTCCTGCAGTGTCCCGGGGTGCCTACCCCGGGACACTGTAGTTGCTATGACAGGACGGGAGCCTCGCGGCTCCCGTCCTGTCATAGCTAAGCTTGGTTTGCATTTTGAAAGAGAGGCAGGAAACCTGCTCTCTCTTTCAAAATGCAAACCAATAGCTTTCCACATGGGGAGCAGCATGTTAGCTGCTCCCCATGTGGAAAGCTAATGCCGGCTCGCGCAGGAGGCGGGGAGCCGGCTGGGACTGTGGGGGGATTGGGGACCCCCACAGTCCCCAACCAGAGGCCAGGCCCCGGGGATGGGGTCCCCGGGGCCATAAGTGGCCCGGGTGGGGGCCACGCAGCCCCCTCCCCAAATAAAAAAAAAGTAAACAAAAAGGGCAAGGCCGGCCCCGGGGGATGGGGTCCCCGGGGCCTTAAATGGCCTGAGGAGGGGGGCCACGCAGCCCCCTCCAAAATAATTTTTAAAAAAACATCGATGGCATGCCCCGGGGGATGGGGTCCCCGGGGCCAATACAGGCCCAGGGAAGGGGGGCCACGCGGCCCCCTTCCCGTTTTTGGGGAATTTAAAAAAAAAAAAAAATGCACAGGCCCCGGGGATGGGGTCCCCGGGGCCAAAAGTGGCCAAGGGAAGGGGGCCATGCAGCCCCCCTCCCATTAAAAAAAAAAAAACGACCGGCATCGTGCCGGAGGCCCGGCCCCCTCCCTGCAGTACTCTGCAAACGCGCCCCCTGGCGCGTTTTAAGAAGGGGAAGTAATTCCCCTTGAATACTGGGGGTCCCTGGGGGCCAACTAGCCCACCAGGAACCTCCAGTATGCGCCAGGGAGCTGCGTTGCAGAGAGGTGTACAGAGGCCACGCCCCTTTTTCACCTCTCTGCAACGCAGCTCTGTGGCGCTTTTAGAAGTACATGGTGGGCTGGTTGGACTCCAGGGACCCTCAGGATTCAAGGGGACTTAATCCCCCAACTTAAAACGCGCCACGGGCGCGTTTGCACAGTGGTGAAGGGAGGGGGCGGGGCTTCAGGTGACATGTGTGCAAACAGGCCCCGTGGCGCCTTTTAAGATGGGGAATTAAATCCCCTTCAATCCTGAGGGTCCCTGGGGGCCAACTAGCCCAACAGGTACGTCCAGAAGTGCCACAGAGCTGCATTGCAGAGAGGTGCAAAAAGGGGCGTGGCCTCTGAACACCTCTCTGCAACGCAGCTCCCTGGCGCATACTGGAGGTACAGGGTGGGCTAGTTGGACCCCAGGGACCCTCATGATTCAAGGGGACTTAATCCCCCAACTTAAAATGCGCCACGGGGCGCGTTTGCACAGATGTCACCTCAGGCCCCGCCCCCTCCCTTCACCATTGTGCAAATATTCCTCTAAAATCAGCCGAACTACGAATTCCTATTTACTCACCTGTTATCAGGAGAGACCTCAGTGCTGCATCTTTCAGCCCAGTACTGATCCTGAAAAGTAATTTTAACCGTACTTACCAGTAACTTGAATTTCCTTCCATAGGCTAACATTGACTGGTTTCACTTGGAAATTCTTCTAAGTGTGGAGTTTCGGAACTTTATAATATTCCTCTAAAATCAGCCGAAATACGAATTCCGATTTACTCACCTGTTATCAGGAGAGACCTCAGTGCTGCATCTTTCAGCCCAGTACTGATCCTGAAAAGTAATGTTAACCGTACTTACCAGTAACTTGAATTTCCTTCCATAGGATATCATTGCCTGCTTTTTGCTGAAAAAGTTTCCAAGTGTCGATTTTTGAAACATACAAATATTCCTCTAAAATCAGCCAAAATACGAATTCCGATTTACTCACCAGTTATCAGGAGAGACCTCAGTGCTGCATCTTTCAGCCCAGTACTGATCCTGAAAAGTAATTTTAACCGTACTTACCAGTAACTTGAATTTCCTTCCATAGGATATCATTGCCTGCTTTTTGCTGAAAAAGTTTGTGTCGATTTTTTAAACATACAAATATTCCTCTAAAATCAGCCAAAATACGAATTCCGATTTACTCACCTGTTATCAGGAGAGACCTCAGTGCTGCATCTTTCAGCCCCGTACTGATCCTGGAAGTAATTTTAATCGTACTTACCAGTAACTTATATTTCCTTCCATAGGAATCCATTGTCTGGTTTTCAGCAGAAAAGTTTCAAAGTGTTGATTTTCACAAACTACAAATATTCCTTAAAAATCGCCTGTATGACTTAAACGCATTCTTTCAACTGTTTACAGGAGATGCACCAGTGCTGGATACAGGATCCACCACTGAGTAAGAAAAAGTAACGATAACACTACTTACCTGCTAAGTGAATTTCCTCCCATATGATAACATTGGTGATTCATAAAGTAACTAATTGCATTTAACTAGAAATTCACATTGAGCTCAATGTTGCATTGTGTTTGAAATTGTGTTGCCCATTGCAACAACTGTAACTACTATACTTAAAAGTCTATTGCCTATTTGCAAAGTATTTAAACTAAAGTAATTCATTCTGAGAAAGTATATTTTGTAATGTAATGTATAATGTAATTACAATGTAATTTAAAAAATAAAATATGTAAAAATAAATAGTTTAAAAAAATGTAGTAAATCAGTATCAAAAAAATAAATATAACAATTAATACATTTAAAAATTGTCATTTACAAAACCTTTGAAATTCACTGGAAAAAACCATAGGTTTCAGACATGTTATAGTTAGGAATTAGCATTTAAAAAACCTTTGAAATTCACTGAAAAAACTATAGGTTTCAGACACGTTATAGTTAGAAATTAGCATTTAAAAAACCTTTGAAATTCACTTAAAAAACCATAGGTTTTAGGGACAGTTATAGTTAGTTGGACATTTCACTCGTACAAAACCATAGAAATTCCCCGTTATAGTTAGTTCAGCTAACTATAACTCGCGCCCTGCAATGCACTGCTGATGACGTCACATATTACATCACTCATGACATGGTCAGTGACATCACTGATGACATCACTGATGACATCTCAAATGACATCACTGATGACATCACTGATGACATCATCCACGTGATAATCTGATGCACCTCCTCACACCCTGATATAACCTTTGATACACCCACTCTAAATTACAGACTGCCATTCGCAAAACCATAGACACTCCAACACCAATAACTACATACCCACTCACTGATTCTTAGGTCTACACACACATTCACTCACTCACCCGTACAGTCACTCATACTTACGGTCACTCAGTACAGGACTATCATATGCACTCATGCTCCTATATAGACACTCAAACACCGCCACTCATCCATAGAGGTACTCACACACCTAGTCAGTCATGCAAATAATTAAACACACTGCCATTTACTCACCTATACAGTTATACACACACCAGCTCACTTACTCATACAAATACTAGCACATTCTTACGCTCTTATACAATCACTGATACAAGCACACACTCATCCATACAGTCACTCTCACAATCACACACTCTTGCTTATAGCTATTTATATACTCCAACACACATATATACTGCCTTTCACATATGTAGTTACTCACACATGTACCACTGGGACATACATTCACTCACAAACACACTCTTACACACACTTACCCACCCATACAGTCTATCACAGATGCACTCTTGAAACCATCCACCCAGTGAATCACCCACTCACACATCTATGCACAGAGTCGCACACACCCCACCCACACAAACACTCAGGCCCCCATACAGATACTCAGACAACTAATCAATAACTCATATAGACACTCATGTAGCTATTCACAAACCCATGCAGCCACTTACACAGCAATAGACAGACGGATACAGACATTCACCCAGTTTAGTCACTAACCCATGCATTCAGTAAGATACGTTTAATCACTCACTTATAGAGTTAGTCACGCACCTACTAAATCATCCATACAGACACTTATACACCCACTCATTCTTCAATACGCCTTTCCCTATATATATTAAACATATTTAAACTTTAAAGGAACACACAGTCACTGGATGATGTCATCAGTGATGTCATTTGAGATGTCATCAGTGATGTCATCAGTGATGTCACTGACCATGTCATGAGTGATGTAATATGTGACGTCATCAGCAGTGCATTGCGGGGCGCGAGTTATAGTTAGCTGAACTAACTATAACGGGGGAATTTCTATGGTTTTGTACGAGTGAAATGTCCAACTAACTATAACTGTCCCTAAAACCTATGGTTTTTAAGTGAATTTGAAAGGTTTTTTAAATGCTAATTTCTAACTATAACGTGTCTGAAACCTATGGTTTTTTCAGTGAATATATATATATATATATATATATATATATATATATATATATATATATATATATATATATATATATATATATATATACACACACACCAATGCTCCATCCATGGAGCGCCTTCCCAGTGCAGAGTAAAGCAAGGCAGCGACTTGCGCTGCCTTGTATTACTCCTGATTTACTAAACCAAGGAGAGCCACGCACGTTGGCTATGCATGGCATAGTGAACCTGATTTAAGGACTTGCATTGCCTTTCGTGACGCGAAGGGGAACGCAAGCACTTCATGAATCTTGCCTCGAATGTCTACCCCAGACAAAGTCAGTCAAAATCACATTAACTGAATGTGGTGTACCTTTGTTTTCCCTTACTGACATTTGTTTAGCAATGTTTAGCAATAAAAGGTAGATGTGTACTTGTGTGTGTTTTCTCTGAGTTTATACGCAAGTGTTAGTGAGAGTGTGCGCACGCTCATGTGTATCTGTGTGCAACGCGCTGCATGTCTGTATGCATGAGGGGTTAGTGTTTGAACATGCATGCTCTTTATGTGTGTATGTGTTGTAAGTGCACAAGAGCAAGAGAATGTACAAATAAAGAATGCAATGAAATACTTAAATATTGGTCTGCAGAGAGATGTTCTCACTGCAGAATTATGACATTATTTATTTAGAAAATGGTTCCACTCTATTGATTTTGTAATCAGTGCCTAACAAGTTGCAAAGGCATGGCACACCCAAAACATGTTGTTGGAAGGTTTGCAAAAATTCAGCACAGCCTCCATCCCCTAGACTTAAAAGCTATTGCACTGACCTCTCTCTACTGCCATTATACAGGGGAGGATTTACGAGGAGCCATTCAATCGAGAAAGTGAGCGATTATTGCTTTGTTTGACCTTTGCCTAGGATATATTCATCAACGAGTCCTGCAAGACCATAATATGAGCTACGCCAAGGGGATGGACTACAATTCAATAAAAAAGGTTGGAAACATAAATCATATTGTTTGGGGATAGTAAGTGCGATTATCATAAAATCCATCAATGCTCTTTAACATGCACCCGCATCATTTTCTGTTGTTCTTCCTAACTGATAATCTTTAGCAAGAAACTAACCAGCATTTTAACTTACCCAAAATATGTCTGTTTACATTTGCTGCTGGAAGGCAGTACACACATAAATGATTGAGCAAATATGTTTTCAAGCTGTTCCCTTAATGAACTGGAAATGGTGACCCTGTCAAACATAATATAAAAATAGTGCCATAAGCCCGTGGCATCTATTTATTACCGGCGAACAAAGGCCTTCATTCATTTCCTTTAGGGGATGATATTTTTGTAATTTTCTGCCCATTTCATTTATTCCGAAAGCCAGGGCTGGTTGACAAATACCCACAGAAATGGCCAGGGAGGCGTGAGAGGATAACTCGACCCCTTAGGACGGGGGCATGGCAGTAAACTTATCATCCTTTAGCTTAGCTTAGCACGGTTCAGTAACAATGCAACGGGTGACAGGGGTGTTAAAGTGTGGGAAGAAAAAACTCTGAGGCCACATTTTATAGCATTTCCTTTCTCTTTCAATAAAACTGCTCTGACACCTTGAACCACAGTGCTGTTTTGGTTCACCACACTCCATACTACGCTCTCGCAGAAGAGGAAAAATAGGAACAAAGCACCTGCTCCCCCCCACACACAAACAGGTTTTGGGCCATTCTCATGATCGGCGAGTGACATTTCAGGCTTCTTACTGCAGTGGTAGGAAGCGCTGATTCCTGTTTTATATTCCACGGCGTGTTTTATTAAAGTTGTATCTGACATGGTGGCCTGAAAGACATGGTTGGAAACCTGGACCATGTCAGTATGCGACCACGCTGACATTCTGCGGCAAGTGGGGCAACAGGAATACTATGAAGGTTTAAAATGAAAACCATTGCGCTCGCTTGCAAGTAAACTACCACACGTATGGTATTTAAGTAAGTTGCACTTGCGGCATCCCACTAACATATTTACCACCACATCCAGCATTTTTGCCACTGGTTGCAAGTGGTGGGCCCCATCACTCATTTTTGGGGCCCAGGGACTTATTTTTCCTCCTCACACTTTGACCTCGAGAGAGGTAGAAGAGGAAGAGAAACAAGAGAACGACAAGAAAAGAGAGACCAGGTAAGACAGTAAGGATGAAAAAGAACATGCAAGATAAAAAACAGGAAGGGTAGGGTGGTGGAAGTAAGGGGCAGAAGTTACAATCAAAAATTGACAGCCTGGGTATCTGGTCACTGCTAGATTCGGTATTAACACCTCCGGCACATAAGAACATTTGCGAGCCTTGCACTTTCTTGTTTGTTTGTTTATTTATTTGATTATTTACAGATAATTCTCTGCTTCTCCTCTTCTACCACACCTCTTGCATCATAGTTAGTCTAATGCTTACAAGTATACGTGTGTGCTAAAACCGCTAATTAAATTGTAAACTTAAAAAAAATTCTGATAACCATCACTGTCTTAGAGACAAACCAAATTTCACGAAAAATGTGGTTTCAGAATAAAGGAGGCATTGCAAGCAATGCGTGTGCGTGTGTGAAGGTGCATGTAGGTGTGTCTAGCCTCACTGTTCCATAAGTGAATTGCTTCACCTAAAATACCTAGGGGCTTATTTACAAGCCACTTGCGCCATCCGTACGTCATTTTTCCCATGTTAAAAATGACGCAAAAGTGGCGCAAGGGGCTTGTAAATCTACCCCCTAGACTGGTTAATTAGGCATGCGCCACAATGAGTAGAAGAAAAGTCATTTTTGCGATGTAGCGGTTGTAGAAGGCCCTCTCCTTCGTGATTTTTCCCTACTTCCTTATTTTCCTTTAATTTTATGCACAATTGTATAGCAAAGCCATGAAACTCAAGAGCATGACAGAAACCGAAGAGTGCATACATTTGAAGAGATCATCTACAACTTCCCAATAAAATATATAGGGCCTTTTTTTTTGTCCTCAAAGAGGTCACGTTACCTCTGGAATTCACTGCATTTCAATTGTGTTGTGACGTAGACTTGAGATAGCACAACCAGAAAAACTTGGAATAGTGTTTGTGTATTCCTGAGCATAGGAAGATCAAGGTCAGTGGATATCCCAGTCTCTGAGACCTTTGGATCTAGCAAAATTATACAAAGGTTTGAGTTAGAAAGGCTGGTTGACTGCAGTGAGTGGCACTGTCTGCTGAGCAGACAATTACGAAGACAAATGGCAACCATTTGAAAGAGCACGATCATGCGTGAAATATTTCTGCGTAGTTTCTACTACTCATCAGGTGTCATACTTGAATACTGCTTCGAGGCAGCACATGAGAACGTAGCAACACATCCAGATCTGCATTACCCATTTAGGCATGAGATTATACCAGACCGCAGGAGTTTGTTTGCTACCTGACCACAGCTTACTTTTAACTTTGCCAAGACCAAGAGACACCAACACCCATTGGGGATGCAGCATGGACTCTTTGTGATTACAAATTATTTCTTCATCCCTCTCCCTGACCATTGCTCCAGCTTGAAAATAAGCCGTAGGCTAGCTGTCTCCACGGTGAAACACGTTGGCTGAAATAGTATGCAAAGAAATATTGCAATTGATGTAGCTCAAGAAAGAAAAGAAAGAGGTCGATGTAAATGCAAAAATAAATATAACAAAATCAGTTACCAAATATTAAGAGCCATTTTGTAAATCTTTTTATCAATGCAATAATAAGTGTGATTATCACCTATAACTTTGGGCCCTTAACACTCTGTTGTTTTTGATGGATGAGATTATATGAGATTGTATTACATCACTATAACTTGTAACACACTATTTACTCTGTGTGTGTGTGTGTGTGTGTGTGCGCATGTGGCAGCACATGCTTAGCGGTGCAGTATTCAGAAAGAGGAGCACCCACATGCATGTACACTTTCCTGCACTCTTGCTAGCCGCGCAGCAGATATTGGTATGAAACACAAATACAGTCATATGTCTCTGTGTTGTCTAGTGTGGGAATGCTGTGTATTGTAGTGTGGTGTGTTGTCTCTCCCTGGTGGATTCTAGATTTAATGTTGGTCACATCATCTTGTTCTGGTTCTGTATTTACAGAGGCTCAGATCTCCACCTGCATCTGTTTGGTTCTCTATTTAATGTGACCCTCGCTGTCCCTGTCTCCTTAACATAAGACCTCATCAAGACTCACTAAAGTATCTCCCTTTTTCTCCAGAAAGAAAATGAAGAGCTTTAGGAATTTCTTGGTTCTCGGCTTGCCATTCTTTCTGTAATGCTGTGACAGGTCACATTGCCTTAGAGACAGTGTTGAGGTGGGCACAGTGCTGTTGCTGAAAATCATTCAAAGTTCTTTCATCATAGTTAAAAAATGAAGTAGAAACCCCAGTTAAGATTTTGAACTTGGGAATACTGGTTTTGTTTACAAGTACTTTGAGTACCTCTCAAATCCACATAAAGCTAAAGAGAGAGCCAAAATAATAGAACTTGTACTTCGCTGTTCTAGTCAATTGCTTCATAACACATACTCTGTCTAGTGACCAAGGGCCATATGTATCAAAATTGCTTTTTGCGATTCTCAAAATGCGATTCTTAGCGAACCCGATGTAAATAAAAGATCGCAAAATATTAGCGATTCCCAGAAATTCGCAGAAGAAAATGCGAATACCTATTTTGCGAATCCTCAATTTGCGAAATCGCAAATAAGGAATCGCAATTTAGAGAATCGGCAATTCAAGTGCAGCCTGATGACATCACAACCAGGAAGTGTGACTCCCCATGCTGCACTTGATTGCCAGAAGCTGAGTGAGAGGCTGGGAGGAGAGGGAGAGAATTGTGCACTGCAAGTGAGAGAAGGAGAAATGGATCCCCAAGAGAAGCAGCAGGAGGAGAATGCAAGAAAAAGGAAGCAAAAATTTAGTGAGAGGGAGCAGGAGGTGCTCATCCAGGAAATGGTAGTTAGCCATGAGCTACTGTTTGGAAAGAAATCCCTACGTGTGCCAGAGGCACGTAAAAGGAGAATTTGGCTGGAAATCCAAGAGAAGGTGAATGCCATCGGCGTGACCCACCGCACTGTTGATGACCTCCGCAAAAGGTGGCACGACATGCACCAAAGATCAAAGGAAAAGGTTGCAACAAGGTTGGCGGAGGCAAAGAAGACCGGTGGGGGGACATCCACAGCAACTGAGTCAACGCCCCTTGAGGAATTGGTGTAGGGCACCCTCCAGCCCGAGAGTGTCAGTGGCATGGCTGACCTGGACAGCTCCGACACCCCGAACACCAGACAAGGTAAGATGCATGCCATTACTCCCCTGATACATCACCACTTCACTCACACACTTAGGAAACACCCAGACACCGAACATGAATGCAAATCCTGTACATGTTAACAAGCACACCCAGCAATGCATTTTGGGAGATGTAGTGCACATGCACCAAACAGTGGAGCAGTGAGACACAGCAAGGTAGAATAAGGATGAGTAAATCAGGAAAGGCTAAAAACAGACAGACAGTACTCATGTAATTCAAAAACTGAGAACTGTATTGCATTACCAATGCGAGGCAGGACACCAAATTAATGTGTGCATTTACATTCACAGCACCACCAGAAACACAAGAATTAATTGCAGAAGGTGAGGATGCATCCACCAATGAAGACCAGGCAGGGCAGGAGCAGCAGGATGAAGGCAGACCACCAATCCCTGTGCCATGCAGATGGCGCCTCATAGTGCCACCTCTCCCACTGCTGGAGGCAGGACCGTAGGACACAAGCATCGAAGCCCAGCCAGTCCAGAGCCAGCGTGCAGGACAGCACACAGCACAGTCCCCTGTCCATCCTAGTGAAGGGAGTGGGTCCAGATGCAGGGCATGGCCGTCCACCAGCACTGCTGATGTAGGTGAAGACACAGTGTTTTCCGGGCTTGAAGGCACCATGGTCAGAGTCCAGCGCCTGCAAGCTAAAGCATTAAGATCAATCCAGCACCAGTTTGCCACACACAATCACAACATGACCGAGATGAGGGATGGTTTCATGGCCATGACAGGTGCTCTAAAAGAACTGTGTACAGAGATGAGGAGAGACCGGGCAGACAGGCGCAGGGAGAGACAACCTCTCCACAGCCGGCTGGACATGCACACCAAAGCTGTGAACCGCCTGTCGACTGCCACGTCCCTGCTGGCACGTCGGTGTGTTAGCATGCAGCATGAAATGGCTCACTGCTGCCAGGATGTTGCTAGAGGCCTGGTGCAGGTCACACATGCCGTGGACCAGCTGCGGGCAGCTGCCACAGGTGGCACAGGACCCCTGAGCTCATTGGAGAGTGAGGATCAGTCCAGGAGGAGCAGCATCACTCCACCAATTCCCCAGGAGTGATGGCGGAGTGCGCGGCAGGGGAGAACAGCCGAAGACTCAAGTGAGGACAGTGGGCACCCTGAGCGAGGGGCAACAGGCTGTGCCCGCAGGAGATGAAGTGTGATCAGTGGCACATGGCAATGTGTGAGGCAACACATTGCCTCTTGACTCATGTATGAAGGACATCCTTGCACTGTGACTCTAACATGTGCATGCAATTGTGATTAAGTCAGGCTGTGTGACGGATATGTTCCTGCCCCTAAGGAAATAAAAAACACAGTTGTGCACCAATCTGTAGCATTGTGTCCTCATTACTCACCTAGATATAGTTCTGTGTGATCTCATCTCGTCTCTGGCGCCCGGCAGCCGCACCGACACCACCTGCTGGTCTGAACTGTGGAGCTGGGCCCTCCTCATCTGATGACTCGGAATCAGTGAGCTCCACTGGGGTGCCTTTCTTGGTTGCGATGTTGTGTAGCATGGCACATGTGGCGACAATTTTGCAGCATGTCTCGGGGCTGTGCTGTAGCGCTCCTCCACTCTTATGAAGGCAGCAGAAACAGCTCTTAAGGATTCCAAAGGTCCTCTCAATGGCACAGCGTGTGGCTCTGTGGGCGCTGTTATACCTCCGCTCCCCTGCAGTGGCTGGATTCAGGTACGGAGTCAGGATGTAGTCACGTACAGCATACGCACTGTCACCTGCAGGGTGACAAGAATTAGGTTAAACACTGACCAGCCACTTCAGACCTTTACTGAATGTGTGTTTGGAAGCCATGCATTTACTAAGCAGGTAGCCCCCCCAAATTCGCCATCTGTGAGTCGGCGGTTTATTCCACTGTGGCGAAAAATGAATGAGTTGTGTGTGCTGCCAGGGTATTTCGCAACAATATCAGTGATGACATGTTTTGCATTGCACACTACCTGTATGTTCAGGGAATGATAGGACTTGCGGTTCCTGAACACATACTCATTCTGTGAGGGGGGGAGAGTGCGACATGGGTCCCATCTATGCAGCCAATTACGTGGGGGAATTGGGCGATCTGGTAGAAATCATGCTTGGTCTGATTTTGTGCCTGTTGTGTGCTGGGGAATTGGATGTGGTGATGCAGCGTCTGTACCATTGCATCAAGGAAAGCGTGAAAGAAGCATGACAGTGCACTCTGAGAGACCCCTCCTGCTGTGGCTATCCCCCCCATAAAACTCCCTGATGCCAGTAAGTGCAGTGAGCACAGGACCTGTATATGGGTGGGAATGGTGTGTGCCCTGCGTGTGGGGTGTTCTAGTATGGGTTTGAGCTCCTCTATTAAGTCCAGGATGCTGTCTGCGTCCAGCCTGTAGTTCACATGGATCTCCTCCTCGGTCTGCTGGAAGAGGGTGATGCGTGCTCTGAAGATCCTTTCCTGGCGTCTCCTTCTCTGTGCAGCAGCTCTGATTCGCAGCCTCCTGGCTATCACATAAAGCCCAGCCATTGTGAAACCCCCTGTAGCATTGTGGGCCTGTTTATATTGGTTGCACCTGGTTACCACCTGCTCAGAGTTGGTGGTAATTGCGATGTGCAAAATTGCAAATTTCGCAAATTTGCGATTTTTACCTGCATTTCGTTTTGCGAATTCGCAATTTGCAAGCTGGTTATTAGCGAATACCGTAAATAACGTGTCACAGATTGCGAGTTCGCATGTTTATTCGCAGATTCCCTGCCTCGCAAAATTGGTAATCGCAAATTTTGCGATTACCGTTTTTGCACACAGGATGCCCTTCTTTCATAGGAACACTCTGTTTTGCGATCGCAAACACAGTTTTTTTGCGATTCGCAGTGTTTGGGATCGCAAAACAGCTTCATACATATGGCCCCAAGTGTTTTGTGGGGAAACCACATAGATTGTTTCATACCATTTCTGCCAGCAAATGTCAGCCCTAATGACCTATTACATTTCAACAAAAAATATAAATATATCTCTCTTGACATTAACCGTTTCTGTGCCAAGGACTTAATGGTCACGTCCTCCGCCACAGTGGCCATGTGCCAAGGACGTAACCGTTACGTCCTCTGCACACATCCAGGAAACCCCTCCGCTGTTTACAGCAGTGGGATTTCATTTTTTGGGGGGGTTTTTTGGTTTAGTTTTTCCAGCCTTGGGAGCATGCCATTTGTATCGGGAGACTTGGGGGGATGCTGGGTGGAAGTAAGGTTGTGGTTCCCTGCAGATTCCAGAACTTTCCAGAACAGAGATGGAAGGAAAATGTGTTTTTTATAGTCAATGTTTGAGGTTTTCAAGGGATTGTGGGTAATAACACGTGGTGAGAGCCACGCAAGTCAGCCCACCCTGGATAGCCCTCGGTTGGCTAGTATTCCCTGGGTGTTGGCTGAGCTAGGGTCCAAAATCTAAGGCAACAAAAATGGTACAACAAGTGTTATGACTTCACCTGTGTGGCAGGATCCAGGAGCAACAACTGGGCCCAAGGGCCCAGCCAGGCCCTGGGGCGGGCCCTCCCACCCTGGCCTCCATCCTCCTGCCTGCCGCACTGCCATGGGCCCGGGACGGGGTTCCATCGGCCCAGAGATGCTTCCACTGCTTGGCTTGGTTCAGAAGCTCTGACCGGGTGAGGGCCGCCCATCCTGGGCTCCGTCTTCCAGCCCACTGGATGGCAAAGTGCCTGGGACAGGGTCCCGCGAGCCCAGGGAGGCATTCTCTTTGTGTCCGGCACCAGAAGCTCCGACCGGGCCCCTGCGCCCTGCCAGGCCTTGGGGTGGGAGCTCCAGCCCTGAGCTCCCTCCCCCGACCAGCAGTATGGCCAAGGGCCCAGGACAGGGATCCGTTGGGTCCAGGGAGGCTTCACCTGCCTGGCTGGGTTCAGTAGCCCTGACCGTGGCCCCGGCGGGCCCTGGGGTGGGTGTCTCCCCATCCTGGGTTCCGTCCTCCGGCCCACCTCGTGGCAAAGCACCCAGGATAGGGTCCCATGAGCCTGGGGAGGCCTTTCCTTTCCTTTGCGTCTGGGTCCAGGAGCTCCAACCAGGCCCTGGGGCCCGCCGGTCCTCGGGGCAGGTGCTCCCGCCATGGGCTCCATCCTCCAGCCTGCCACCCTGACAAGGGTCGGGGAGTTAGATCTGTCAGGCCTGGGGAGGCTTCCCCTGCCTGACTGGGTCCAGGAGCCCCAATCGTGGCCCTGATGGGCCCTGGGGTGTGTGCCTCCCCATCTTGGGCTCCGTCCTCTGGCCCACAGCGTGGCAAAGCAACCGGGACGGAATCCCGTGAGCCCGGGGAG
This sequence comes from Calotriton arnoldi, assembly GCA_963921515.1. Taxonomy (NCBI): domain Eukaryota; kingdom Metazoa; phylum Chordata; class Amphibia; order Caudata; family Salamandridae; genus Calotriton; species Calotriton arnoldi. The sequence continues at coordinate 76,661 of CAWUFW010019956.1, forward strand.
GCCTTCCCTTTGCATCTGGGCACAGGAGCTCCGATCAGGCCCTGGGGCCCCACCGAGCCGCGGGGCGGGCGCTCCTGCCTTGGGCTCCATCCCCCCGGGCTGCCCGAAGGCCAAGGCTCCAGGTCGGGTCCACCGGGCCCGGGGAGGCCTCCCCCCGCTTCGCCTGAATGTGAAGGTGCCTTCGGGCCCCAGGTGGGAGGCCCATCAGGACCCCCCCTCTCAGCGCCATGGCTGAGGCCCAGGTTGGGCTCCGAGCCCCCGTGCCGCAGAGCCCCAGTCCCCTCCAAGGGCTAGTGGCAGCCCTGTTCGTTAAGGCACAGCACAACCTGATGGCCGTCTTTCGGGCCCGGCATCTGGTAGTGTGCAATGCCTTCCAATGGTGCTACTAGATCACCGGGCCACCCTGGAATTCCCAATGGGGGCTCCTTTGCTCCCCCGATCCCAGCCAGGGCTCCAGGAGGCTGGGTGATTTTTGCGGCTTTGGTCCCCTCTCTCACTCGGTGTGCAAGAAAGTGGGGTAGCCTTCCTCCGGATTACTAGGGACAGGGTACTCTGGACCCTTTTGGGTCTGGTGGTTCTCAGCCAGTGACCAGCTGTGTCTGGACTGGCCCACCTCCATCCTGGGCTCCGTCCTCGGGCCCCCTACCTTCCAGAGCACCAGGGAAGAGGTTTTGCCTCCCCGGGGAGGCCTCCCCTGAGTGTCTGGATCCCGAGGCCCTGCCGGGTCCCGTGGGGGGGCAGGAGCTCCCTCCCTGGGCTCCGTCCTCCGGCCTGCCACCCTGACAAGGACCCAGCAGTTAGATCTGTTGGGCCTGGGGAGGCTTGCCCTGCCTGGCTGAGTCCAGGAGCCCTGATCGTGGCCCCGATGGGCCCTGGGGTGTGTGCTTCCCTGTCTTGGGCTCCGTCCTCTGGCCCACAGCGTGGCAAAGCAACCAGGAAGGAATCCTGTGAGCCCGGGGATGCCTTCCCTTTTCATATGGCCACAGGAGCTCTGATCAGGCCCTGGGGCCCCACCGGGCAACAGGGTGGGCGCTTCCACCCTGGGCTCCGTCCCCTGGCATGCCCAAAGGCCAAGGCCCCAGGTCGGGTCCACCGGGCTCGGGTTGGCCTCCCCCCGCTGCACCTGAATATGAAGGTGCCTTCGGGCTCCGGGTGGGAGGCCCATCGGGACTCCTTCTCTCAGCACCATGGCTGAGGCCCAGGTTGGGCTCCGAGCCCCTGGGCCACAGAGCTCCAGTCCCCTCCAAGGGCTAGCTGCAGCCCTGTTCGTTAAGGCACAGCGCGACCAGATGGCAATCCTTCGGGCCCGACATCTGGTCGTGTGCAATGCCTTCCAATGGCGCTACTAGGTCACTTGGCCACCCAGAAGTCCCGATGGGGGCTCCTTTGCTTCCCGATCCCAGCCATGGCTCCAGGAGGCTGGGTGCTTTTTGCGGGTTTGGTCCCCTCTCTCACTAGGTGTGCATGGATGACAAGAAAGCGGGGTAGCCTTCCTCCAGATTACTAGGGACAGGGTTCTCTGGACCCTTTTGGGGTCTGGCAGTTCTCAGCCTGTGACCAGATGTGTCTGGACTGGCCCACCTCCATCCTGGGCTCCGTCCTCAGGCCCGTACCTGCCAGAGCACCCGGGACGGGGTTTTGCTATCCCAGGGAGGCCTCCCCTGCATGTCTGGGTCCAGAGGCCCCGCCGGGTCCCATGGGGGGGTGGGAGCTCCAGCCCTGGGCTCCGTCCTCCAGCCTGCCACACTGACAAGGGCCCGGGAGTTAGATCTGTCGGGCCCAGGGAGGCTTCCCCTGCCTGGCTGGGTCCAGGAGCCCTGATCGGGGCCCCGATGGGCCCTGGGGTGTATGCCTCCCCGTCCTGGGTTCCGTCCTCTGGCCCACCTCATGGCAAAGCACCCAGGATGGGGTCCCATGAGCCCAGGGAGGCCTTCCCTTTGCGTCTGGGCCCAGGAGCTCCGACCAGGCCCTGAGGCCCCACTGGGCCTCGGGGCATGTGCTCCCACCCTGGGCTCCTTCCTCCGGTCTGCCACCCTGACAAGGGCCCAGGAGTTAGATCTGTCGGGCCCGGGGAGGCTTCCCCTGCCTGACTGGGTCCAGGAGCCCTGATCGTGGCCCCGATGGGACCTGGGGTGTATGCCTCCCCATCCTGGGCTCCGACCTCTGGCCCACAGCGTGGCAAAGCAGCCGGGACAGAATCCCGTGAGCCCGGGGAGGCTTTCCCTTTGCATCTGGGCACAGGAGCTCTGACCAGGTCCAGAGCCCCACCGGGCGGCAGGGCGGGCGCTCCCACCCTGGGCTCCGTCTCCCGGCCTGCCCGAAGGCCAAGGCCCCAGGTCGGGTCCACTAGGCCCGGGGAGGCCTCCCCCCGCTTTGCCTGAATGTGAAGGTGCCTTCGTGCCCCGGGTGGGAGGCCCATCAGGACCCCCCTCTCAGCGCCGTGGCTGATGCCCAGGTTGGGCTCTGAGCCCCCGGGCCGCAGAGTTCCAGTCCCCCCCAAGGGCTAGCGGCAGCCCTGTTCGTTAAGGCACAGCGCGACCAGATGGCTGTCCTTCGGGCCCGGCATCTGGTCGTGTGCAATGCCTTCCAATGACGCTACTAGATCACCGGGCCACACTGGAAGTCCCGATGGGGGCTCCTTTGCTCCCCCGATCCCAGCCAGGGCTCCAGGAGGCTGGGTGCTTTTTGTGGCTTTGGTCCCCTCTCTCACTCGGTGTGCAAGAAAGCGGGGTAGCCTTCCTCCGGATTACTAGGGACAGGGTACTCTGGACCCTTTTGGGGTCTGGCAGTTCTCAGCCAGTGACCAGATGTGTCTGGACTGACCCACCTCCATCCTGGGCTCTGTCCTTGGGCCCCCTACCTGCCAGAGCACCCGGGATGGGGTTCTGCCATCCTGGGGAGGCCTCCCCTGCGTGTCTGGGTTCCGAGACCCCGCTGGATCCTGTGGGGGGGCGGGAGCTTCCGCCCTGGGCTCCGTCCTCCGTCGAGCCCCAAGGCCGATGTCCCGGGTCAGGGGTCCATTGCAGGAGCAGGCCTCCCCTGCTTCGCCTGCATGGAGAGTTACCTGGGGGCCTACCCCTTCGCAGCCCTGTGCCTGAGGCCCAGCTGAGGCTCTGAGCCCCCAGAACGTAGAGCCACCAGAGCCTGCCAAGGTTCATTTGCCTCCCCGATCCCAGCCAGGGCTCCAGGAGGTCAGGCACATTCGTGCCTTTGTTCTCCACTGTCACCTGATGCGCACAGATTACAAGAAAGGGGGGTATTTTTCCCCTGGATTAGGAAGGAGAGGGTACCTTGGCCCTCCTTAAGGTCCGGCGATTCTGATCCAGGGGAAGCCAGGGCCCAGGCAAGCCCGCCGGGGACCCCAGGGCCTGGGTCTGCGCCTGCCTCCCAGCCCTTCCCAATGGGCCTTTCCTTCAAGCCTGCCTGCCCCGGGAGTGGACAGGGATGTGAAGCTGGCACCCCCCACGCAGGGCGGCCTGCCAGGGGAGGGCCCAGCCTGCATTGCGTACTCTGATCGATTAGGCACGCTTGGTCCTTTAAGGGATGGACTGCTTGGCCAACCTTGGCTGTTGTTTCAAGCAAAGAGCTTCCACCCCGCAAGGACCGTCCGACTTGTGGGCCTCTGCTGCCTGGCGGAGACCCTTCCCCTACCCAGCAGAGCGAAGGCCAAGCAGCTTGCACCCACCAGTGGTCTGACCCGAGCGGAAGGGGTCGGGTGGTGCCATGTCCCGGATGCTGCTGCCTGGCAGTCAGTAGCCCCGCGTTCCACAACGCACCCTGCTCACCCTAGCGCATTTCCGCAGCAGCTCGGAACAACCATTCCATGGGGTGCAGCCGCTGCCCAGGCCGGCACCCCTGCATCTCGCTCAGGCTGAACCTCAGCCCGCCTCTCCCTTCTGTGGAGACGTCTGGGCCCGCCGGTGTCCGTGCGACTGCACCCGTCCCCCCTGCGAGCCCTCCCACCCAGGCGGGCGGGCTCTTCCCCAGCAGGCTTCCAAGGGGTGTGAAGCTTGGTCGGGATCATGCCACACATGGAGCTCTGTACTACACGTCATTAATCTTCAGAGTTTAACCGTTAACTGAACGTATTAGTCATGAATTTTCTTAACCACACCCAATCGCTTACGTCACTATTCTACAGAGACCAGAGAGGTCTCGCTATCTTTACACACACAACACTACATCTACCCCCTTGTTAAATAACAAGTACAAAAAATACACATATACATCATAACTCCTCAATGAGTTGTCAAGGTGCTTGAATCAATCTTTCAGATCTCGTTGGGTGAGGTGGAGGGGACATAGGAGAGGCATTTGCGGCAGACACCGGTGACAGACACAGATGCAGTCTTTGGACTCTCCTGACTCCCAGATGGAAGGGTCTCACTCTAAACATCTGGAATCAATGAGCCTCATGGCAGCTGTTTAAAATAAGAAAAATCTCTTCTGATGGACTTGGATATTGCACAGTCACCATATGTCCCTTACTAGTCACAACCCATAGTGGGTCTGCATCAAATGGAGCATCAGACTTGCATTTCCATTTCTGCCTGACAATGACTTGGTCTTCTCTTTTGAACACAGTGCTCTAAGTACAGTGGCATCCATCCACATAGGTCTTCATTTTGCGCTTGCGAGACATATCAGTAGTGCGAAGTTTATCAATGTCAACAGATCTTTCAGTGGTCCGTTGTGGCAATTTGATTCCCATGGCTCTCCCAAACATTAAGGTGGCATGGCTTTCAGCTGTGGTAGTATGGGGAGTTGACCTGTATACACGAAGACTAGAGTGAAGAACTGACTTGAGTTCGAGCCTTTCCAGCGCAGCACACTAAATGGTCTTCTTGAGGGTGCTCATCAATCGCTCGATGACACCATTCACCTGGGACTAGAGAGGTGTGCCTTTCTGATGCTTAACATTTAGGTGAGTGAGAAAGTCTGCAAATTCTCGACTGTTGAAAGAGAGGCCATTGTCAGAATTGAAAATTGAAGGAACTCCCCATGTTGCAAAAATAATTTCTAACCTCTCCATGACTCTGTCATGAATAGTTGACGACAGATCTTCCTCAAGGGGAAAACGGTAGTATTCATCCACAATTACTAGTCGATAATGTACATTGTCAAGGGGTCCTAAGAAATCAATTGCAATCTTCTCCCATGCATCATTTGGAAGATCAGGCATGTTTAACAGATGCAAGGTTGTTTTGGATGACAAGCAGTTGCACAAATTACATGCCCTTAATTCCATTTCAACTCTTTCATCAAGACGAGGGAACCACACTTGTACCCATAGGGCTCAATTGGTAGTAGCAACTCCATGATGTCTCTCATGTGCCAGTTTAATGATTTGTTGTCTCAGGCTCTCAGGGATGACAATTCTCGGCCATCTTAATATAATGCCTTCTGGGGTAACTGAAAAGTCTTCCTGCACATTTTTGAATTTCTGGTATTCAAGGTCATCATGAAGAAGTCCAGTATGTTTTCGGCAAGACTGATGTGTAATAATGTTTTAGAGTATTAGGATATCTCTGTCAGTGCTTGTGACAGCAATGACTTGTTCCACGGATATGGTAGCAGGGGTACTGGATTTTACGATGAAGTTAACATAAGCATGAGGCGCTTTAGAAGAGGTGCCATGACACGGTATTGGTATACATGAGAAGCAGTCAGCAGGGTTTTGATGCACAATCGCATAACCATACTTCTGTAGTCGCAACCCCCACCTCTCAATGCGAGGGGGGCAACCTGGCTTTGGTATTGCCAAAAACAGTGAGTAATGGTTTGTGGTCGGTGACAATCGTGAAGTGCTTGCCATACGGGAACACATGAAAATGCTCACAAGCCCACACAAGGCTTTCTTTTTCAGGTTGTGAATAAGCATGTTCCGTTGATGACAAACTCCTGCAATGTGTTTAGGTGCATTAGGATGTTCATTGTGCTAGGCAAGTATGGCACCTAACCCCACTTGGCTGGCATCAACAAAAATCTCCGTTTGTAGTTTCAGATCAAAGTATGCCATTTCAGTTGCATTATTAATCGCATGTTTGATTTTCTTGACGCTTTGTTTACATTTATGGTTCCGTTGAAATGGAATATTTCATTTCGTTACATCTCTCAATGGGGCACATACAGTGCCAAAGTCACATATGAACCTTGAGCAGTAACTGGCCATACCAAGGAAGGATCGCAGCATAGATGCATCTTGTGCGGGAGAAGTGGATGACAAAGCTTGCATTTTATTTGGATATGGAGTCATTCCCCCATCAGGAAAGATATGACCAACTTACTTGAGTTTTGTTCTATGAAACTCACACTTTGCTGCATTTAAAGTGAGACCTGCATTCACAGGTATATTTATTTTTGTGTTTTATAGAGCGCGAACTTGACCCGTTAGGGTATCAGAGCGCTTTACAGGATTAATAGGTTGCACACAAAAGACATAGGAGGGGGGGTAGAAACATTTGGGATAAAGACAGGTACATACATTTTACAAGAGCGAGAAGTCCAAGAGCCCAAGGGTGGGATGCTCGGAGGTGCCGGGTGGGTAGCATCCGGTAAATCCAAGGTGTAGCAGTCATAGGATATAAAGCAAGGTCGCTGAGGGGAATGCAATGCAGGAATTTAGGTGGGGAATTTGCCCATTAGGAAGATTTTGGCCTCCTTTTTAAAACGTGCCAGAGACGGAATTCTTCTAATAGCGGGCGGGAGTGAATTCCATATTCTTGGTGCGGCCCCAGAGAAAGCCCAATTGTAAGTTTTTTCTTTCGCAAGCACGGAGGCTGGAGCAAGAGGTCTCTGGAGGACCAGGAGTTTCTGGCTCTTCCGGATACCACGAGTTTCGTGGCGAGAAAGGCAGGGGATTTGATATAAAGAGCCTTGTGAGTGATGCAAGCCAGTTTAAGTTGGATCCTGGCCTCAAGAGGGAGCCAGTTCAGAGCTTTCAGGTGTGGTGAAATGTGGTCAAATTTCTTTGAGCCTGTTAGGAGTCTGGCGGCGGCGTTGAGGCAGGCTTTTAAGGGGGCCAGAGAGATCTTGGGTAGGCCCGAGAGGGTAGAGCATCCATATTCGAGTCTGGAGATGACTAGTGCCTGGACTGCCATTTTTAGGTCGGGAGTGTCGAGGAAAGGTTTCAGTTTTCTTAGATAGCTCAGGTGAAATCTGGCGGTTAGTCCATTCCTGTACGTCAGGGTTGGATTTGGGTGGGGAGTTTAGAAGAAATTCTGTTTTTTTGCGTTAAGCTTGAGCTGGTTAGAGGTGAGCCATTGGACAGTTAGCTTCAAGGCCTCATTCAGGGAAAGAATCTCCTCAAGAGAAGAGATTTTGATGTAGATCTGGGTGTCGTCGGCATACATGTGGTAGGAGATATTGGCGGTGCGTAGAACTTCTGCTAGCGGTTTGAGGTAAAGATTGAAGAGGGTAGGGGACAGGGTTGATCCTTGGGGGACTCCGACCGTGATCGGAGAGGGAGCGGACAAGTTACCGTTGATTAGGAATCTCTGAGAGCGGTTCTGGAGGAAGGACCTAAACCATTCGAGAACGGGGCCATCCAGTCCCATCCTGAGATTGAGGCGTTCGAGGAGTATTTCGTGGTTGACCGTATCGAAAGCCGAGGATAGATCTAAGAGGATAAGGAGACAGGTTTTGCCTTGGTCAAGGGCTTGGAGGGCATCATCCACGATGTGGAGAATGGTGGTTTCAGTGCTGTGCCCAGGCCTGAAACCGGATTGGAAGTCATCTAGCAGGTGGAAGTTGGTGATGTGTTGGCTCAACTGCTGTTGCACACATTTCTCCAGAACTTTGGCTAGGAATGGGATATTGGATATAGGTCTAAAGTTGTCAGGGGAAGCAGGGTTCAGCGTAGGTATTTTTAAGATGGGTGTGACTTGACCGGCTTTTACAGAGTCAGGTATCGACCCCTGAAGAAGGGAGGCATTGATTATTGCGGTCCAACTAGGAATGATAGATTGGGAGGCAGCGGCTAAGCAGTTTGAGGGGAGTGGGTCGTTAAAGTGGTTGTTTGGGTTTAAGGAGGATAGAACTTTTGAGACGGAAGGGTCGTCGTAAACTTTGAAGTTGGACCAGTGCGCTTGGTTTTTGGGTGAAATCTGGGGGGCAGCGGAGAGATGAGGTAGTTTCGGAGGGGGTTGGGAGTAGGAAGCTGATCTAAGTTCGTTTCCTAGGGCAGTAATTTTGTCAGGGAAGAAAGAGGAAAATTCCTTGCATGTTATTAGAGATTTGGGGGTTTCTTTGGAGGTTTTAGCCAGTTTGTTAGATTGGTGTTTGACCATTTCGAAGAGCTTGCGAGGTCTGTTCATGGTGTTCCCCAGTTCTGATCTGAAGAATTCTTTTTTTAATTGAGGATGCTCCTATTATAGGCATTTCTGGTCTGGCGGAGAAGTTTTAACTGGGATGCTGAGGGGTGTTGTCTCCAGTTTCTTTCTGTCTGCCGGAGGGTTCTCCTTTCATTGTTGAGGGATCCGTTGAACCAGGGGTTTCTGTCTTTGATTTGGGTTCTTTTTAGCTTTAGCAGAGCAAGATCATCAAGAATGTTAGCCATAGCAGTGGTATAGTGATTTGTGAGGTTGTTGACCGTTGTGATATAAGGGGGGGGGGAGGTCAGGTCAATCTCGCAGCGTGCATCCAGTTTCCCGAGATCAAGGTTCTTAGTGTCTCTAACCCAACGTTTGGGAATCGCAGGTTGCGGTGCCCTTGTCTTGTGGGTGCCAAGTAAGTGGAAGGTAATAGCATGGTGATCAGACCAGTCGCATGGGTCGATCGAGATAAGATTGATCCCTGATTCTTTAGCAATGATCCAGTCAAGAGTGGCGCCTTTCGAGTGTGTTGGGAGTGTGCAGGCTTGGGTAAGGGCTTGGTCGGCCAGGAAGTCTTTGATGGCGTTGACCTGAGGGTCCTTGAGGTCATTCCAGTGCAGATTGAAGTCACCAAGGAAAATGTCTTTGGAATTGGAGGAAACCTTGGCTGTGATGATTTCCATGAGGTGGTCAGTGAAGGTGTCCTTCATGCCTGGGGGGTGGTAAAAGATGTGCAGTCTGCACAGTTGAGGGGCGTTGCTGCATATGGAGAGTGCAAGGTATTCGCAGGAGTCTGTGGGATCTGCCAGAAGTTCCGAAACGAGGACGTTAGAGCGGTAGATGCAGGCAATGCCTCCCCCTTTTTTTTTTGATTGCCTGTCCAGCCTTGTGATATTATAGTTAGGAGGGACTAAGAGGTCTAGGCAGGGATATGAGGATTCATTGAGCCAAGATTCGGTTAGGATTGCTATGTCAGATTTTTGGCTCAGGATGAGATCAGCGTCATCGGCGGCATGCTTTACTGCGGAGCTGCAGTTAATTAGGAGGCCGGACAGAGGGGGGTCGGGGTGAGTGTCATGAGTTGGGGCAGAAATGGGAACTTGCGCTAGGTTGTTATTAATAACTCCTCTGTTGCGGAGAGTAGCTGATCTGTTGGAGTTGATTGCAACCGTATGGATAGCGTGTTCGTCACTCAAGTCAAGAGGACTTGGGGTTTCGGGGGCAGATTTGTAGGTGAGGAGGAGGGCTAGAATTTCCTCCTCCGAGAGGTGGCAGGGCTGCTTGCGAGGGCGAAGGTGTCTCAGGGATAGTGGTAACGGGTGATAGAGGGGCTCGGTGAGAGGGGGGAGTAGAGTTCTGCGGGAGCTTGAGGTTCGAGAAGGAGAGTTCGGTGAGGTGAAGGATGTTCTTTAGTTCCAGAATGGAGTTATGGATGCTCTGAGTTAGTTTAGATGCTCTGTGGTGCAGAGTTTCAATACCCATACGTGAGGGAAGAGCTTGCGGGAAGGAGGTCAGTGGTTTAGGAACGGTTCTGTTGGTATGCGCTGGTAGCATGGGAGTGGGGCTAGGTCGACCTGTGTCATAAACCCTTGAAGGAGTGGTTTGTGAGTGGCTAGGCGCACTTGGCGGATTGGTCGAGGGATAGTTGGGGCGGGTGTTTGCTACCCTGCAGGTGTCTAGCATATGAGTCACAATGGAGATGGGGGAAGAGCACTGGTTGGCGGAGGAGGGCGGCGACAGGATCTCCATGAGGGGAGGTGGAGGTTGTGTGGGGGTGGGAGGAAGATCCCTAGCAGAGATATGGGTGACATTGCCTGGAGAGCCGTTTAGAGCGGGGACCGGCAAGGGTTGGGTTGGTCTAGTCTGCACCCTTGGAGGGGGTGGGAGGGGCAAGGGGGAGTGGTTGGGCCTTTGGTGAGACTAAGCGGGGGGCTTTTATCCTTACCCTTTGGGCTGCGTTGGACGGAGCGAGGGAGGGGGTCGGGTGACGAAAGTTGGTATAGGGGGAGCGTGAAAAGATGAGGGTTGTGCACATGTGTTTTGAGGAGGGTGAAGAGGTCAGCGAATTTGTTGAGGTCTTTGGTTGGAGCTTGGATCAGGACAATGCCGTTTTTGTATAAGGTGATGGTAAGGTCAGCTCGCAAGTTTGAGGAGGGCGTGATCATGAGCTTAGTGCCGTACGGAATGTTCCTGGTTTCGAGTACGTTAAGGAGGTTCGAGAGGGTATCGTGCCATAGGGATGTTTTTCTGGAGTAGAAGATGAGGTCATTAATGATTGTGCCCTTATCAGCGCTATAACGTAGGTCAGAGATCAGGGTCTCAGGGTGTCTTTTCAGAATGGAGTGTTTGAAAGTTTTAGCGGTGATTTTGGAGAGATTAGGAGGATAAACAACGGTGTAGGAGTTGTCCCCTGTAGAGTTCAGGCAAGGCCCTGCCATACTGGCAAGAGAGGGGAAGCTTTAGGGCCCGGGGAGAGCTAAGATCATGTGGCCAGACAGTATGTGTGTGAGTAGGGTGTGGCTGGGGAGGATGGCCTCACTCCAGGTGGCTCCGTTGGTGGTAATAGAGGGAGAATCTCAATGGATCACTGCTCTGACACACAGGCTAGTCTCCGCAACAGGAGGGTAGCCAAGCACAAGGATCGCTCCATTTAGGTCCTGAGAGCGATCACCATGAAGGCGCAAGGTCTGCCAAAGTACTGATGACAAAGCCAAAGCCACACTCGAGGTGGGCCGAGGTGAAATATTTGAAATTTACTTTACACCAATAACCAAACACCACTAGGGAACGCAGCCGGCGCAGCCGGGCTCCGGGCCGCCGGGTCTCGGCAGGGACGCTCAACATCCGGTGTCTGGGCACATCACTTAATCACATCCCTTAATCACTCCGTGCCTGTTAAAAATGCGTGAGTCAATATGCAACACAACTGGTGCCCAGGCGAAGCTCGCTGATACCTTCGGGTCAGACGCGCTATATAATTAAAACTCCGAGGCAAGCATATCGCCTGGTGATGTTAGTTTGAGGGGAGAGGGCGTAGCCTCACGGCCAGAGCTGCCGATGTTGGAGTTAGGGAGCCAAGTTGAAGCCTCGTGTGGGCTCAGCACCCGGTGTTTCTGGGCAGAGCACCGAATCTCCCCGTGCCTACCTTGTGTTTCGCCACTGGCAATCAGGCAAAAGCGCTCCAATACCTTCAGGTGAGTTTGCACTATATATAACTCTGCAAACAGGAGGAAAACTCATGGGTGGATGAATTGCATTCGGTCGAGTGGGGGAGGCTGAGCTTTGGGCTCTAATCGAACGCAGACCGGCGCAGCAGGGCTCCGGACCGCCCCACCGGCAGGCTGGAAATCACAGAGGCAGGAGGCCGTGGGGGTGAGGCTGCAGTGGGCCAAGTCAGGTAGGCGGCCGCGGGGGCGAGGCTGCAGTGGGCCAAGTCGAGCAGGCCCAGCCCAAACGCCTCAAACCGCGGATTGAGGTCAACAGCGAGGGACCCAGCAGAGACGGGCGCGCCCCATGCCGGACGTCGATGCCCCGCTCCCTGGTAACCAGCAATCGCTCTGTGGGACCCCACCCAGAGCCGCCAGGCCACGGTCCCCAAAATACATATGACACACTTCTGTAAGAGCTTTAATATGTTCCTTTCGTGTGGCGCCAAAAATCAGTATTTCATCACTGTAATTGAAAGCATTTGTGACTGGCTGTATTATGCGACAAATGACATCATGAAAGAGTTCTGCAGCTGATGACACTCCGAATCGTAGTCTTTTAAATCTAAATAAACCAACATGAGTCAAAAAGGTAGTAATTTCCATCAATTTTCTTCGAGTTCGAGTTGGTGATACCCTTTTTCCTGTGTAATCATGTCAGCAATATGCGAACCTGGATGTCGTTCTCTTCTAATCGCCTTGTTAGCTTGGTGCAAATCAACACAGATGCACACAGCTCCTCTACTATCCTTCGTAGGCACTACCCATGGCGTCGGACCTGTGGATCACTCAATGATGTTGCGCTTTAATAGTGTCTCAACTTCTTTCTCAAAGCCTCTTGTTAGTGAAACGCAATTTGACGATGTTGAGCAACAGGACGGATGTCCTCATTTATGTAAAGTCGCACTTTCACTGTCTTAAGTCTTCCTAGTCCATGAAACAAGAATGGAAACTGATTCACTTTCTCATGATTGGCATTGTAGTTTACAGAAATCAGCCCCATGTCGGCAGCAGTGAGTAAACACGCACTTGATGAAGTGCCTTGCAGGACATAAATTGGTGCTTGTACTTCTGTCTTTTCATTCTTCACAATTGCTATAAATGTGGGGTCAAAGCAGCCCACATATACTCTTTGGTTTTCAACTGAACTAAATGGGGCACTGGAGACAGTTCATTGTACTTTTCCACTGGAATAATGTTTATCGACGCACCACTGTCTATGATAAAAGGTATGGAGCACCCATTCACCCCCAGTGTGATTTTAAGACAGTGTCCAAATGAATTTCTCACTCTCACTTGTCGATCTCGCTTCGACCAGCTTTCTTCCTTGCAAAAAGTGAATCCTACATGTGCATGTTGTCCTGTGATCGACATTGACATCACACACCCATCTCCCTCACTGTCGCTTGACAACGACAGTGACAAACATTTATACTAGGAATTTGACTATAATCGATGTCATTCAGTTTCTACTTGCCTCAACTGATGTTGCTGCTTGGCCATGTGGGCGTGGTTGGAATGTCTCTGGAACTTTCTGTCATAAGTCCGTCATCCATTTTGATTTCTCAATGTGACACACTTGATCTTTCCTACACTTTTCACACCATTACAAAAAGGTTCTCAAACCCACACAAAGAAATTCTGAAGGCAGTAGAAACCAGGTACAATGCAAAGAGGTGAGTGTTGAAAATCCTGTGCAAGAAACTGTGCAAGAAACAAAGCCTCTACTCACAGCCCAAGAAGAAGACAGCACCTCACAACTAGAGAGCAGGCACGGCAACCCAAATGTTAGCACATGATTAGTGCTTAGTACTTAATGAAGGTGCAGCAGGTTCAATTGGGCAGCAGACAAATTTTTTCTACCCTTCATGCCCTTAAGAATTCACCAAACCTTTGTCCTGAAGAGAACCCACAAAGGCATATAGGGTTCGAAACGCATAGACCAGGATCAATGGGGGACCCTAGCTCAACCAGTATCAATATGGCTGTCTAAAATTCAATTGTCTAAAAGGAACCATTGTAAACCCATATTAGATACATCTGGACCCTCTTAATGTCCAATTACCAAGAGCGTTTTTTGTGAATGTATTGCTCTGGTTTAACATGCTTTGGATTGGTGAAGACTGCATTTTAGCTCTGTTTATGTATTTTTTGAGTTATACTATTGTTAGTTTTAGTAACCTTTTTACAATTTGTACATGTTTTTCCACAAAGTATTAGCTGTACATCCATTGAATTGAATGTGTTTTTCTTTTCTTTCATCGCACTAATTGTATAAGTTGAAACGGTTTTCCAACTACTACACAAATAACTTGAGGTTATGTTCTTTGAGTAAAATGTTCCTCATGCATAAGCAAAAATGAGTTTGAATTACACAACCACCTGATGTTGCATTGTGTTTACAGTATTATCCGGAGCAGCATTACTTTGATGCAGCTCATGCCACAACCCTGCACAAAGATTATGCCCATTTTGGCCGTACTGGGTGTAAAATTCCAGTGTGCTCATGTAAAACGATGTAGACACACGTCTACTTAGCATTACCCAACCTCAATTGGTTTCAATTTGAGATACAGGTAAAGCTTGAAAATGTAACACAATTTATCAATGCTTCTAGCTAGGGCTTACTCCTTCATATGTGATTGTAAAATTTACTCCATGGTTGCCAAGACAATTACCAAATCCTGCTTCATTGTGGTCCTGATCGGTACCAAAACATTATTGTCACCTAGTGTTTGGGACTCCCTGACTGATCATTCATAGAGGATTTCATCATTTTAGGTTCCGAACTACCTTTAAAAGCTAAGGGCCCTATTCACAAACTTCATTTTGTAGTATGTGAAATAGTGCTACAGTAGAGCTCCTCACATGTACATTACTACTTTGAAGAAAATGTCAGAAAGACCAGGAGGAAAAGTGAGATTTTTTAATTTGAGGACATCCACAATCCTCAACTGTCATGACAGCCTGTTTGCAAAACCGTCAATCTCCCTCACACCTCGGTGCACCAACGCAATGGCAAGCTTCACAGATGAAAGAGCCAGGATGCAAATGTGTTAAAAGTTGGAACTACCAAGCTTTCTACCACCTTGGAACACCAACACCAAGGCAATCTTCATGGATTAAAGGACTCAGCTGTAAAAACCATCAAAATGAGTAACTACTAAGCTCCCCTCTATCCCTGAAACACCAACACAAGGGTAAGCTTCAAGGACTGAGGGGCCCAGCTGTGAAACTGCCAAATGGAGGAACACCCAAGCTTCCACCCCACCCCACTGCACCCCAAAATGTCAGTGCTAGGGCAGGCTTCATGACCTAAAAGGGCCCGGCTGTAAAACCAATAAAAGAAAAAACTGCCACCTTCCTCTCTTTACCCTGGAACACTGTTAGACCTGTCACCTTTAGGGTGGTCTTCTCCCAAACTTTTTGGCTGTTTGCCTCCAATTTTGCTGGAATTTTGCTTCTGTTGGTCTTAGGACTCTGTGTAATTTACCACTGCTAACCAGTGCTGACGTGCTTGTGCTCCCTCCCCTAAACATGGTTTGATTGGCATATACCTAACTGGCA
Organism: Calotriton arnoldi; assembly: GCA_963921515.1. Taxonomy (NCBI): domain Eukaryota; kingdom Metazoa; phylum Chordata; class Amphibia; order Caudata; family Salamandridae; genus Calotriton; species Calotriton arnoldi. The sequence goes on from CAWUFW010019956.1 coordinate 91,746, forward strand.
TATTTGATGTGCTTGTAAGTCCCTTGTAGAGTGGTATACCATATACCCATGGCCTGTAAATTAAATGCTACGAGTGGGCCTGCAGCACATACTGTGCCACTCACCTAAGTAGCACTTTAAAACTTGCCCCAGGCTTGCTATTGCAGCCTGTATGCAGTGTCACATCACCATGTCAACTTGGCATTTAAAACCCTTTTCCAAGCCTTAAACTCCCTTTTATTACATATAAATCACCCCTAAGGTAGGCCCTAGGTAGCCCATAGGGCAGGGAGCTGTGTAATTAAAAGGCAGGACATGCAGTTTTAAGTTTTACATGTCCTGGTGGTGAAAAACTCCCAAATTCGTTTTTCACTACTGTGAGGCCTACCCTCTCGTAGGATAACATTGGGGATTCCTTATTACATTTAATATGTTGTAATTCCTAATTGGGAGGATGTAGATCAATGATGTTAGGTACCTTTGGAATTGTAATGTTAAATCTTTTTTGATGGCAAAGTCAGATTTTTCATTACAATTTTGGAAATGCCACTTTTAGAAAGTTGGCATTTTCCTGCTCTTAGCCCTGTGTGCCTGCAGCCTGTCTCTGATTGCATGTTTGGGTTGGGTTTCAGCTGGGCGTTGTGTAGTCCCTCTAGACAGCCACACACAATGGGAGCTTAGGTGCGACTTGAAGGGCTGTCCTGGTAGGATGTGAGGGAGAAGCTGGGCACATCCTCACTTACACCTGAATAGGCTATGTCCTGCCCACACAAAAGGGACTGCATATACCCCTGTAGTGAGTCTGGAGCCAGGGCAGGAAGGGAGGACCTCTGTGTACTTCAAATGCCTGTCTTTGAAGTCTCCCTCACTTCAAAGGCACCACTATAGGACCTGGACCTCAAACCCCACCACTTCAGAACACTTCTAGACCTGTGGATACTCTGCCAGGAAGGACTACTATGCTGCTGAAGGACTCTCACCCTGCTGGACTGTGGCTCTAGAAGAACTACTGCCTTGCTGTGCAGACATGCTGCCTGCAGCACTACTTGCCTGGATGAAAGGGACTGGACCTACATCACTTGACCCTAGAACCCAGAGTGACCCCAAAGCCTAGTTGGCTGGTCTCCTGATCTGAAGTCCCAGGGACATAAAAGACTTCCAACCACTCTGCTTCTGCACCTGGACTCTGCCATCTGTGAGTCTTCCCTGCCAATGGTGCCACCTCAGTCCTGGACCCTTGTAAGTGGGCCTAAGGTGTTGGTCCAGGAGAACCAATGCATCGCTGTCACTGCAGAGATCGGAACCAGCGCATCACCACCACTGCGTGGATCAGCACCGATGCATCACTGCTGATGTGCGGATCAGAACCGGCAAATCGCCACCGCTGGTTGGATGGGAGTTGACGATTCGCCTTTGGAAACACCATTGTGCGCTGCTTCCACCCTTTGCAAGGTCCTCGCATCCCCATTGATGGCAGCCTCGATGACGAAGCAGAGAACTCTGCATCACAGCCCCTGGGCTTAGCGTAGCTGCGTGGATAGGAGCTGTTGCATCGCCTCGTCTGCATCCCGCATTCTCGCCATCGACTGTATCCTCCATTTCTACGCATCGTGGACTAAAGTACTTTTGCTCAGTAGGCCAAGCCTGGTCCCTGTAGCCGGCTCCATCACGGTCGGCCTGAGCTTTTGACTTTGTCCAGTCCAGCATGACCAAATTATCCCTTGTTGGATCTTTGCGCTTTTTGGCTCTATTTTCCCTTAAATCTTTAAAAATCAATATCTCCAGTTCTACTTGTTGGATTTTTGTCATTTTGGTGTCAAATAATGTATTAAAATGTACCCTATTTTTCTAAATTGGTTTGGGATGTATTTGTGTTGTGTTTTCACTTTGTTACTGTTTGTGTGCTGCATAAATACTTTACTCAATGCCTCTAAGTTAAGCCTGACTGCTTTTGCGTCAAGCTACCCAGGGTAAAGAACAGGTTAATTTAGTGAATTGTTGTGGTTCACCCTGAAAGGGATTGTGGCTGCTGCTTGACTAGGGCTTACACCCCAGTCTACCAACAACCCAATTTCTCACAAACACCATCAACAGAACAAGCTTCACAGACTGAAGTCTACTGGCGCAAAATCACCTAAAGTAGAAACTGCCAATCTCCCTCCCACCTAAAAGCACCAATGCCAGGCCAAGCTTCACAGACTGAAGGGCCCGGCTTTGAAATCACCAAAAGGCAGAATCGCAAAGCTCCCCATACCTCAGAACACAAATGCCAGTGCATACTTCACAGACTAAAGAGCCCTGCTGTGGAACTGCAAAGTTCTCCTCATCCCGGAACACCAACATAAGGGCAAGCTTCATGATTCAAAGGCCCAGCTGCAAAACCAAAAAAAGGGGCATGACTGAGCAATCGCCGAAAGGTGGGACTGCCAAACTCCACCCTTACCTCGCAGTCCTAATGCCAGGGCAAACTTGACAGACTGAAGGACCTGGCTGTGAAATTACCAAGCTCTACCCCTCCCTGGAATACCAAGGCCATTGTAAGCTTCGTGAACTGAAGAGCATGGCTGTTAAACTGCCAAAAGGTGGATAAGTCAAGTTTCTCCCATACCAGAAAACCAATGTCATCAAAACCTTCATAAACTGAGGGCCTGCCTGCAAAACCGATGGAAGGGAAAACTACCATGCCCCCCATCCCACACACAAGCCTGGAACACCAATGCCAGTGCAAGCTTCACAGACTGAAAGGAATGACTATAAAACTGCTCAAATGCAGAACCGACAAGCTCCCTCTTAAATCAGGAACACCAACGGCAGGGTACGATTCACAGATTAAAGGGCCCAGGTTCAAAACTGCCAAACGGCAGAACTGCCACGTTTCCACTAACTCCAGAACACCAATGCCAGGGCAAGATTCATGGACTGATGTCCCCAGCTGTAAAACTGGCAAAAGGCGGAAACACCAAACTCCCCCATAGTCACAGAACTCCAATGCCAGGGCAAGCTTCATGGTTTGAAGGGCCAATCCGTGTAACCACCAAAAGGCAGATGCGCCAAGCTCCCCTGATCCCAGAACACAAACCCCAGGGCAGGCTGCTTAGACCGAAGTGCCTGGCTGTGAAAGCACCAAAAGAAAGATTTGCCAAGCTCCCCCTTACCCTGGGAACATCAATGCCAGAGCACGCTTTACTGATTGAAGCACCTACCTGCAAATCTGTCAAAAGGAAGGACCACAAAGCTACCCCCAACCCCAGAACACCAACGCCAGGGTAAGCTTTACAGGCTGAAGTGTCAAGTGGCAAAACCGCTAAAGTCAACTCCTTCTGTGTACAGTTTAGGGATGCACTTAGTGCAAATTAGCTTTTGGTGTAAATTTAAGAACCGCGAGGCATATTAGCAAGGGCTTATCGCCGCTTTAGCTGGACTTTTTTCCCGTTAAAGCGGCGATTTTTTTATCGCCCTATTAGCAAGATGTCGCTAACCTACGTTAGCGACAGCTATCCGGCGATAGCTGCCCTTTTCACTATCGCCGTGCATGGCAGCGATAATTATCGCTAATGGCATGCAAAGTAGGCGTACCTCGCAAAATTCCAAGAAAAAGTCGCTAACACACCATCGCACTATTACCAGTGATGTCCAGGACCTGCGAAGCGATAAAAAAACTCACGCTAAGGCCCCTTAGCTGGAGGAAAATAAGAACTGAAAAAACCAGTTCTAAACACTGAAAAACTGGTGATAAAAGGAGGCATATAAGGGAGACCAGCCCAGACACACAGCTGAAGACCCACAGATGCCATGGAGGCACTAATCATTCAGCTAGGAGTCCCACGAAGGCAACAACCACCACCGCCACTGCCACCTCCTCCAGGATCACCACCGAGGCAGTGCCAAAGACGGCGACGGCCCCTGCGCAGACGTCTCAGCCTTGGTGACCTGACACCAGAGGAGGTCATTGCCCACTACAGGCTCAAAGGACATCCATTGAACACATCCTGAACCTGATAGCCCACAGGCTGACGCCACTAACACAGCGGAGAACCAACATCCCTCCGCAGACAAAGCTGCTGGCCGTGCTGCATATGTTGGCCTCTGGGACTTTTCAACCAACAACGGCCAGAGTCGGAGGAGTCTCACAGGCATCCTTCTCAATCTTCCTCCCAACTGTCTTGGATGGCATACTCACCCTGATACCCCAGCAACTTCACTTCCCCAACACTGTGCAGGAACAGCTTGAGACCAAGCAAGGATTCTATGCCATAGCCGGATTCCCACAAGTGTTGGGCGCAATAGACTGCACCCATGTCCGATTTGTGCCCCCTGCGGACAGTGCACACATATACCGCAACAGAAAGCACACCCACTCCATGAATGTGCAGGCAATAGTGGACCACCGCGGACTGTTCACCAATGTCGTAGCCAAGTTCCCAGGGAGTGTGCATGATTCCTACATCTTTCAACAGTCCATCATAAACCAGCGCTTCCAGGATGGTACATACGGAAATGCAGTACTAGTTGGTAAGTGCCAATGTGACACACCACATGCCTCAACATCACAGACATGCAAATAAGAAATGTGAGAATGTACATGTCACAATCACACATACAACATGTCAAACAACATCACCACATACCAGACACAATAACACCAGAAACTGTGGGAACTGTGGCTAGATATGTAGATCAACCTTACTCAAAGGCGTAGCCCCTCTGACACCCCTAAGCAAATGTGGGGAGAGGTGGGAACCATGTATGTGCGATGGAGGCACACGAATCATAAAGAAAGTAGGAACACAAGTCCCAGTGTGTAGGTGTTGTGCTGGACAGTCGGGACCAAGCTGACTGCAGATGTGCCCATGTTGGCATATAGTGTGTATATGTAGGCCAGCTTTTTTTTTTTTTTTTTCCTCATTTATGCAATCTTCATGGTTATGGCAAACAAGGTCACCTCATAAAGTGGAAAGGGGCCGCCCTTGGATAACGAGGTAGAAACCATGTCTTAAGAACCTACAAATTCTTTGAGTTTACCATCACAGAACCACCATGATGATTCCCTTGAATTTGTTTGATCGCGATTATTGGAATCATTGGACTTCCCTTCCTACCCTGCCACATAGTTCTTGTCCCAGAGTTCCCAATACTTCGTATGTTTGCTTTCCCCTCTAGATTTATCCAATTTCCTGGACGTATCAACTGAGTAAAGCCAGTCTGCCACCTTAGGAGGAGATGGGAGAATCCAGTTTATACACACCTCACGTCTGGCTAATAGGATTAAAGTAAATAATAAATATTTCTGGTTTTTACTTAAAACAATAATAGGTTCATTAGTATCCAGAATGCCAAAAATAACAGTAAAGGTGCTTACCTTAATCTTGCTATTTAAAGCTTTGTCAATGATCTTACCAATTTCATTCCAATAAATATCAAGATGAACACATAAGTGAAACATGTGAATGTCGTTTGCCTTTATTTCGCCACATTTTGGACACTTTTTCGTCACCTGGTTGTTCATTTTAGTTAATCTTTCAGTAGGACCTGTGCAAAGTAAAAACATGATTTTTCCTAAGGGGTGCAGAAACTATAATATACCATAAAAAAGTGCAGGATACTTGCCAAAGTTGTTGCAAGTCTTGAGCCGGAAAGATATTCTTCCAGATATCGCCTGGTGTGGTAAATTCGGCCTCATCCCTCTGAATCAGGTACCAGTACCATTTTGAAATTTCTTTTCGCACTGGGTCTTTCTGTATTTCTTCCTCCAGTTTCCCAATATGATCTGACATTGTCTCTTGTTCTTTAGACCAGCTAGCCAACTGGTAATATTTGAACCTTGAGATTTCTGCGTTGGTTCTTTCGGATAGTATGTCCCAGCTCTTTAAGTTGCCATGCTCTAAAAGTTCTCCCCATTTGTCTATTCCTGCTCTTTTTAAAGGACCTGCTAGGGAGTCTTTCAGGCATTCTGGTGTTCCCGGTGAATTCCATATTGGTGCTAGCGGACTGTAATAAGGAAACTTCCATATTCTCCTTATCTCGTACCATAACTTGTACGCTGACCCCGGTACCTTTAAATTAATTTTTTTTAAGTATTTGGGGTGACCAAACTTATAGAGACAATGGTCATAATCAGTTACTACTTTCCAATAGGCAGAGTAAAGTTCATACGGTCGAAGAAGATTCCTAATATTCTTGAAATGAAAGGCTCTATAATACATCATAAGGTCTGGGCTGGCTATCCCCCTCGATTTTTCTTTTGGCAAAGCTTTCTCCAGGCTATCCTTACTCCTCTAGAGCCCCAGATGAAGGCATTTATTTCGCTCTGAATCTTTCTTATCCAATGTGATTTAAACTCCAAAGGAATAGCGTTAAATACAAAGGTAAACTTTGGCAAAATCGCCATCTTGATGACGTTGGCTCTCCCCATAAAAGTAAGAGATAAACAGCTCCAAGATTTTAATAACTTCCTCATCTCTTTAACTTTTAAGTCCAGATTTACTTGGGCAATTTCATCGATATTTTTGGGAACTTCTATCCCCAAGTATTTGATTTTGTTTTTAGATACTATCACCGGTGTGATTGTGTTCCAATGCATGACCTCAGTCTTCTGATGGTTAATTTGGTAACCAGAAATACTCCCAAAATCTGTTAATAATCTTGTTATGCTGTTGAAGGATTTATTCAGGTTGCTTGTATAAATCATTAGGTCATCGGCATATAATGCCACTTTCAAGTTCCATCCGTTGAGTTTAAAGGGAGTAATTTCATGAGACCTCCTTATCATGTTAGCTAAAGGTTCTATATAGAGGTTAAAAAGGTGGGGGGGATAGCGGACATCCCTGTCTAGTACCTCTTTTGATCTGAAAACCTTTCGATAAGCTACCATTAATAAGTATTTTTGCTACAAGAGCCGAGTATATATTCACTATTGCTCTTGAGAAATTTTCCCCTAAACCGTAGTGGAGGATGACTTCCTGCAGAAATGAACAGTTCACGCGGTCAAATGCTTTAGCAGCATCAAAAGTGAGAATTGCAAGAGGGGACTTTTCCTGAACGGCAATATCGATTGCTCCAATGAGTTGGTGAGTGAGATCGTGCAACTGTCTCCCCCTGATAAATCCATTTTGGTCGTCATGAATAAGTTTGTTTGATAGAGACCCAAGTCTTTTTGCTAAGATCTGCGCAAAAATGTTATAGTCGTTGTTTAGAAGCGATATGGGCCTATATGACTCACATTTGAGGGGATCTTTGCCAGATTTTAAAATTAGGCTAATAGTAGCCTCATTCCAAGTTTTTGGAAGTGGGGAACCTTCTAAATAGATAGTGTTAAAGAGGTCCGCTAATCTAGATGCTAAGGATTCGTTTAGAGCTAAGTAAAGCTCATTTGGGATAACATCTAGGCCAGCAGCCTTTCCTCTTTTCAAGCTGTTTATCGCCTCCATTACCTCTTCCACTGTGATAGCTGCATTTAATAATTTGCAAGAATCTGCGTCCAGCTTAAGAATTTGTGAGTCTCTTAAGTAGAGGTCCACTGCTGAAGCTGAAGGCGAAAGGTCTTCCTCGTACAGTAACTGAAAGAAATCTACTGAAGGCTTCTTCTATGCCTGCCCTATCTTCTACTGTTCCCCCTTCGCTGCCCTTATATATTGCCATAATTTTATTTCTGTTCGAGTCAGTTTTAAGCTTCCACGCTAGGAGTTTTCCGCTATTTTCCCCATACTCGTAGTTTGATAAACAGCTGGCCTGCCACCTTTTCCTTACCCTATCCTCCAGGTAGAGTGCTAGATCATATTTCTTTTTTGATATTTCTCCCATTGCTTTGTTTTGTTCTTCCTCCGAAATTGCGGCTTCCCACCTCAACTGTTTTTCTAGTATATCGCCCTCTAGCTGAGTAATTTTAAGCCTTTTCTCCTTATTACTACTTATTGCTAGTCCAATTAAGACCTCTCTAAGCACAGCTTTGTAGGCGTCCCAAATTACATGGCTAGATGTTTCTCCATTAACGTTATCTTTAAAGTAATTTACTGTTGTATCTCTTAACTTATCTATTACTTGGTGGTCTAATAAAAGAGTACGATCTAGTGTCCACCTTTTCTCGCCCTGCAAGAAATTATAACATATGTCTAGCTGGACTAAAGAATGGTCTGAGAGGTGGGCGGGCACGTGGAAAACGTTTTTCACCTTTTTGCTTAAAAGTTTATCAATTAAAAAGAAGTCAATTCTAGAGGCATGGCCATATTTATGATTTCTATAGGTGTATCTGTTACTATGGTCCCCTTTGACTTTCCAAATGTCAACCAACCCGAAATCGTCTTTAAGTCTATTCAGCCACTCTCTCATTTTAGGAAGATTCGGGGCTCTACCAGGTGGGTGCCTATCATTTTTAGGATCTAATAAGATGTTAAAGTCACCACCTAGTATGAGTGGTGTGGACGTTGTTATTAGCTGCGCATAAAGGGATTGAAGTGGTGCGGGATCATCCATGTTAGGGCCATAGTACCCGACCACGGAGAAAAAACTATCTCCCGACTTAATCTTAGCGAAAGCCCATCTGCCCCTTGAATCTGCGCATCCCTCTAATAATGTTAAATTCGATGATTTTTTAATGATAATTGATACTCCCTTTATACTACAGGATTGGTCTGTACAAACACTGTTCCCAACCCATTTTTCCCGTTTTATGATTTCGAACCACTCTTCTTTAAGAAGGTGGGTTTCTTGTAATATTATAATATCACTCTATTAATTTAAGATATTCAAAGATTTTTTGTTGCCTTCTCTTTGTTCTTAGCCCATTCACATTCCAAGTCAAGATTTTTAACTCGCCTATCTTAATAAAAGTTTGTTATTCTGCATTTTACCATGACCGTGTTTGCCGTAAGTCTTACATATCGGACAATATTTCTTTGTCTTTTTCCCCAATGCTCCCCACCCAAATGAAATTTATTTAAATTGTGCTCAAAGAAAATGAACAAACCCTTGACACTAACCCCACCCCGGAGAACCCTCCCTACTGTCATTGGACAAACCTAGTTGCCCTGTTTGAGATCCGCTGTTGTGAGAATATTATTTAACTATATTGGCTCTTGCTCATTAGTCATTGCTTATTACTTTTTGTTTTCATTCGTTCTAGGAGCAACTCCACTTCTTTCGGCTCCCTGATATTGTGAGTCTGATATGTAGGCCAGCTTGATGGCAATGACTGTGTGGGACACTGTTGCACACGACAATGTGGGGAACCATTTGAAGGCTGCATGGAGGATGCAGAGGCAGGCGAAGAAGCTGCAGGCCACTGTGTACAGCAGTAGGTACATGGAGATGGAGGTTTCAAATATGGGGCCTAGGTACCTAAATTTGCGGTGGGGACATCTGAAGGCAATGGCCCACCAGATGATCATCACATGTTGAATGTTTTGTTACGAGGAGGAGGACCCATGTTTCCCCTGTGGATAGCATGCCCCAGCTGTAGATCATCACTGTTGCAAATCACAGAAACCCACCTGGAAGACCTGTATGGTGTGTGGGCGTATTGTTGATGGTGAATATGAGCATCTGGTCCATGTGGGTGGTGCTGTTTACTAATATCCCAATGCCTGCACCAGCTCCACCACATGTGTCCACAGATGCATCAGCCAACTCTGATGTTGGTGCTGACTGAGGTTGCCTTTAGTGCCTGCCGTATGTAGCAGTTGCACAATGGGACAAGGGTGCATGCGAGGTTGGAGATACATGTATATAAAACTGTGTTCTTGTGACATAGCTGACGACTGCAGTGTTGTGGTTGTTGCTGTTGATGGTGGTGTGTAGCATCCCCTCGGTGACTGTGCATCACCAACTCAGTGGTGGCCTGCATGTAGGAAACAGTGGCTTGGGGTACAACAACAAGGTTGCGCATGCGTAAGTGGACAACACATGTGCGTTCAGTGTGGTCGATGAACTAGACGAAGTCCACACATGCAAAGAAGACGTCAAAGGCGTGACCTGCCTTGTGGCTCAGTGTGGTGACAACCCTGGTCAGCCTGATGTCAGCAAACATTTCACCGAGTACAAGGTATGTTGAGCAGTCGTGGCATGTGAGTTGGAGGCTAAGCCAGGAATGAGCACGTAGTCCAGGGAGTGGATGGTGTTGCGTCTGATGATGTTGATGGTGTGGGTGAAGCGTTCCTGCCCTCAATGGGCCCTGCATGCGAGGGGGCACATAACTGTTGATGTGTGTCAGCTTGTGACAGGAAACAGCATGTGTTGTGCGTTGGTGCCAGCCGGGCAGCAGCGGCAGCAGCAGAACAGAATGTGAACTGTGTCTTGTGTGGCCTATTGCATCATAAATTTCACATGGCAATGACTGTGAGGAGGGTGGATTAGTGTCAGCGATAGACGGGAGAAGAGCCACTCATGCAACCGAGCAGCCCACACAATTGAATTGGCTTGGTGGAGGGAGTAACAACAGTGAGGCAATAGAAATTGAAAACATGCTTGTAAGCATACAGAAGCAACACATGGCTAACATGAGATACAACATAACATAAATAACACCCCACAAAACCATCTACACCAACACATCCAGCACAACCAATGATGTATTCATCTTGCTCCCACATGTCACAGGGGACCAAGGAAATGCACTATGCCCGTGGATGATGACACCCCTCCGAAACCCCACAACCCAAGCCCAGAGGCAGTATAATGCAGCACACAGATGCACCAGGTCCATTGTGGAGCGTACATTTGGCGTGCTAAAGTCACGTTTCCGTTGCCTGGACATCACAGGTGGAAGCCTGCTGTACAGCCCTGAAATGGTAAACAAAATCATCATGGCTTGTTGTGTTTTGCACAACATATGTGTGCGCACCATGGATTCAAGTGCCTGCACCACCAGATGAAGACGAGGAAGATGATGAAGAAGAGGCAGGTGGCACACACCTCACAGCAAATGCAGCTGGGACTGCCCGAAGGAACAGAATCATAAACAATTTCTTCAACTGAGCACGTCACATTGTGACAGTCCCCCTCCAATGTATGTCATAGCAAATTTACCAATAACACGGTGTGTGGCAATAGAAAATTCATACACACATACCCTGTCTGCATGTTACTGTTCAGCATGGGTACATCACTCTGAAAAGTGTGACGTTGCTCAACATGTGCAAAGAAAAGAACACAACTCCATTGATGCTGGGAATGTCTCCTCAGTACAGAGATGCTTTGCAGTGTGTCAAGTGTGTAAAACTAGAGTATTCATGGTGCAATATAGGCTAGCCAATGTAAAAATGTTGCGTCTCCTAAGTGTAAATCTGCCTAAATAGGTTGTTGTCTGTGATGAATAGCACAATTGTAGTCTGTTGTAATTGCTAAAAAAAAGCTCATTAGGAGTGTGTACGTAGTGTGAAATCTCTAAAAAATTAGGCCATGAAATGGGGTAAAATATGCAAATAGTGCGTGCAATGGGCTAAAAGATTAAGCTGTTGGTGTGCAATGGGGTAAGAGATGCTAGTTGTTGGCATGCAATGGGGTAAAAGATGCAAAGAGGGCATGCAATGTCCAAATAAATGCTAATAGGGCGTGCAATGGTGTAAAACCAGAAAATAGGTGGTGCAATGGGGTAAAATATGAAAATAGGGCGTGCAATGGGGTAAAATATGAAAATAGGGCGTGCAATGGGGCAAATCATGAAAATGGGGTGTGCAATGGGGTAAAATATGAAAATAGGGCGTGCAATGGGGCAAATCATGAAAATGGGATGTGCAATGGGGTAAAATATGAAAATAGGGTGTGCAATGGGGTAAAATATGATAATAGGTCGTGCAATGGGGTAAAGTATGAAAATAGGGCGTGCAATGGGGTAAAATATAAAAATAGGGCGTGCAATGGGGTAAAATATGAAAATAGGGCGTGCAATGGGGCAAATCATGAAAATGGGGTGTGCAATGGGGTAAAATATGAAAATAGGGCGTGCAATGGGGTAAAATATGATAATAGGACGTGCAATGGGGTAAAATATGAAAATAGTGCGTGAAATGGGGCAAATTATGAAAATAGGGCGTGCAATGGGGTAAAATAGGAAAATAGGGCGTGAAATGGGGTACAAAACACTTATCTGTGTGTCAGTAGCTAGTAGCCTGGAAGCCATGACCACGTCCAAATCAACAAGCTCAACAACAAGTATGTGGACCAGTACATTGACGAAGCAGACGCACCACAACCACCACTGACACAACAAACAGAACGCCATCTCCAAATGGACACCACGCATGGGTGAAGACACCTCCTCCACTCGGAAAGACAACCATTTGGGGCCCCACACAGACCCCTGGCTTCCTCACATCTAGCAGAGACCCACATCTACCATCGCACACAACCCACTATGCAACATTAACATCAGCTTAAACACATGCAGGTACCCAGACAACTGGAAGTGGACTGAAAGTGATGCCCCTATGTCATGTGTACCCCACGGGTGAGTAGCACACTCAAAGAATGCATGACTGAGTGATGGCTCACTTGTGAGCTATGCTAATATGGTGTGACATGTGTAGAATATAGCCAGTTAGGGTGACATGTGTTGTGAAACATCATTTGCATGGTGTAAAGTGAGTGACAACCAACTTCCACATATTGTTACAGTACTCTGACATGATTTTTGCACTAAGACAGTGCATCACTGTATTAATTTGCTGTTAGCGTGCATATTTTGCCGCTAACATGACAAAGCGATAATATTTCTCTCTTTTTTCACACGCCCGATGTCTAAATACATCGCGCGACACTTTTCCACATTTAAAGGACACCCTTGCGACTCGTTGCATGTCGATTTTCGCCGCTAACTCAATAAGGACACCCTTGCGACTCTTTGCGTGCAGATTTTCGCCGCTAACTCAAAAACGGGCCGCAAACAGACAGGAAGTGATGTCTGCATGCTTCCTGTCTACTGGAGTAGTGTTCTGCTCTTTCACTTTCACTTTTGAGCACATTGCTGGTGAATGTTGAGAGTGCTGGAGGTGTGTTGGTGGTGTGTGCTGCAGTATAGAGTTTTCTGAGTGTTGCTGTGTCCTGTGTCTAGTCTCTGTGAAGTGTTGTGTACTTAGTGAGTGTGTTACATAGTCTCCTGTGCCATATTTTGCCGGGTGTCTGTCTTGGGGAAGTGTAATTCAATAGTTGTTGGGGTAAGTTAAGAGGGTTTTCTTTTTGTTCATTGGGGTCACAGGTGTTTAGGGAGATGCCGGCTGTGGGCAGGGAGGGCAGGATGTCCGAGGGGGCTCTGGGGGTTCCAGTGGCTAATTAAATATTATCTGCCACTGATGTTGGAGAGGGAGGCCGTATCCTGCAGGGGTACAATGTGACAGCGCGGAAGATCAGGTGGGAGCGTGTGCGGGTGCAAATGCTACGGTGCTTTGGAGTCGACCGCAGCGTGCGCAAATGGAAGCACCGATGGCAGGACATGCTGGCACGTGAGGCAGACCTCCTGGACTATGTGGGAGTAATGACAGGCCTACAGGGTGGTAAGTACAAAATCCACATCAATTTGTGTAGAGTGTGAGGAATGAAAATAACAACGTGTGGGCCACCGCTGACATGGTGAGAGATGGATGTTGTTTGAGGTGTGAGACGCAAAGCGTCTGTGCATATTGTTGGCACATCAGAGCTGAAACGACGCATCACAATGTCAAGCATTTGTTGCAAGTCTGTGTCATCCACTGCGCTGTTCCAACACTCAGCACTGTTCTGCCATTGCAGGCACACAGTAAAATAATGTGCTTGCAGGCAGATCAATGTTTGTGACTGACATGTGTGAGAGTACCTTAACTATCCATAGATTTGTCCATGTGAGCTGTGTGATGGTCAAAAGCTAGTGTCAATAAGCTGGCATCATGATTTGTGTCTTGTTGGCTACACTGCCCTTTGGACATAGTTTCTGCGTGGAAATGTGTTTGATGGCGATAAATGGACTAAGGAAAGTGTACATCTCCAGATTGTCATAGACAAGCAACCCCTGTGTAACAGTTTGCTGCAACCTGCAGCTACTCAATTGTAGAAAGTGCATGTAGAACATCATGATGCATGGAGTAATGGTGCCTTGTGGCTGACTGCCTCAACGATTATGGTCATGAAAGCAAGCATAGCAGTCTTGTCAGTCCAAAGACTCAGCTGTCACAGGTCTGGTGTCAATGACAATCAAAGTTGACACAATCATGTACTGTGTAGTCAACCTGCAATGCCACACTACAGTAATGTCGCGTATGCTGTCATGTAGATGATTGGTATGAGGAATACGACACATATGATTTCCAGGCTGATACACATACATATTTCTTCACTTGTCTCACAGACGGACGTCCGCCAATCACACAGGGGTCATCGACAGCTTTGAGGACCCACACGCCACTGGTGAGTTTGAACTTAATTGACTAGCATGTTACAGTGGCATGGATGTCTGGTTCACATGATGTTCATTGCTGAATGACGTATGGGTGTGTATCACAGCTACCTTGCCTACAGTGTGACGATGTAGTGTGGAAGTCAGCAGCGTGCACCAATCGGTAAGTGACTCTGGACAAATGCATCTGTCTCACAGTTGTGACTTGCCCATCACCAGCCATTGACACACATTGAAAGTGAGGTGCTCATCCTCCAGCCAATACGCTCAGTCAACGTGAGTGTCATCAAAGTAGCGTCGTTAATAGGGGCCTAGCATCATGATCTAAGCAGCGTTAAGAAATTCCACGTGTATCAACGCTTACTTGTCAATGAGGTACACTGCCACGCTGTGTTGAGTGTGAATGGGGCGTGCATTGTGGCTTGTGTTTGGCGTAACACGGCAAAACCCATTGCATCAGAGGCTGGCCCCGAGTCCCAGGTGTGGAAATGATAGTTTGCAGCGCACAAATCTACAGCAATCACCTCCCTGTAGTATTCTTGACTAATGAGCAGACATGCTTTTTGCTCCTCATGTATGATTTGTACCCGTGACCTGCTTTGTGCAGCCCACATGGGATTTGAACATTGACATGGTGTGTATGAGCACAGCAGGGTGGCCCTTCCAGCACATACATTTACATACCTCATTCTTCCACAATGTATCTCTCATGTGTGCCGCACAAAGCGACACACATGAAAGTCACAAATTGGAATTTCAGGTCAGTTCATATGCCAGAAGTAAGTCCTCTCTACACATGAACAGACCTCCGGAGCTGCTCGCAGACGGCCTTGCACTCTGCTGCTAGATTGCCTGTGTTGGCATAGTCGTGATGAACCACACACATGCGTTTGAGGCCACACATGCCTGCACATGGGCAGTGTACCTGTCATGCAGGCATGTGTCACAGGACTGTGAGAGCCATTAATTCTTTTGACTGCTATTTTGTTTTCTTCACTGTGTGACTTCTCATTAGCTGTATTGTGCCTGCCTGGGGTTTGATCTCCTTATACTTGCCTCACCGTTGTTGGTCATCCAAACTTTGCTTCCCTACGTTTAGCCCGGCGTTTCACCCCCTTTCCCGCAGCCGCTTTCACCCGTGAACCCTCCCATGATCGCCCAGCTCCCGTCTCCCAGCCACTATTCCATCCCCCCTCCCCCCCCGTTGCGCAGCGGTAACGCGCAGCTCACGCCTGAGGCAGGCCCGTCTGCGCCCGTCTGCAACCCGACCGCGGACAGCGCCATGAACCCCGGATCCCTGTGACTGTGCAGATACAACTCCTCCACACTCCAAGCACTCATAGCAGGAGGACACACACCGACTCCCAAAGAACCTCACCAAACACAACCCATAGAGAGTTCCCGTGCAGACTTTGCCACAGATCTTCCAGCATCGACAATACCAACGCAAACGCCGGAGGACCGCCCGACGCACACACGGCCGAATACCTGACTTGCATTATCACCAACGTGTGCTCCCTGCACAGACACGCCGTAGAGGTCATGGCCATCGTCGCCTTCTTCACCGAAAGGTGGAGCAATGCCACCTCCGGCCCGACATCGCCACTGGCCATCCCCGAGGCTACAAGATCCAGAGAAAGGACCACCCCCACCGGCCAGGAAGAGGACTCGCCATCGCACACAAGAAGCCCCTCTGGCCATCCACATCCAGCACGATTGACCCCCACTCAAACACAGGACACCTTCACTTCCAGATCCAGACCAGCCCCAGGACCTCGCTGTGCGACACCCTCTTCAACAGACCACCGGGACCTCACAACCAGGCCGCAACTACCATCGCCAAGCTCTCCGCACCCCATGCCATCTACTCCACAGACTACATTCTACTCGGGGACCTGAATGTACACCTCGACAACTGCCACACCGACGCCAGCACTCCCCTAGACAACCTCGCCAAACTTGGACTGAAATTGCAGGTCAACACACCCACACACAAAGCTGGATACACCCTCCAGCCAATCTCAGCGGGAGGGACAAACATCCATTTCAGCCACACCACCCAGCCCACCTGGATGGAACACCACTACGTCCATTTCACCTTCAACACCACCACCACACACAAGCCCCCACCGCTCCCACCACAAAAGAACTTGAGCAAGCTTGCAGAGCAACTCCTCAACACCACCCTCCCCCAAGACACCCCCAGCGCCACAACCGACAACAACACCGCTGCCAATGATTTGCACTGCAGGATCTCCAGCTGCGCTGACAAGCTCAAACCCCTACGCCACCCTGCCAAACAACGCCCACTGAAGGTCGCCTGGTTCAAAACAGAACCACAAGAAGCCAGAGGCTCCTGTAGACGACTAGAGAAACCTTGCAAAACAAGTAAAGCAAGGACAGTCGGATCAACCACAGGAGCGCCCTGAAGGAATACCACCAGCACATAATGGATACCAAACTGACCTTCTTAACAGACTAAAGCCCGCCCAACACGAACAACGCCAAGGAAGTGATCAACGCCATACATAAGTTTGCAAAAGCCCAAGGATCCTGCTCAGACCCACGCTATTCAACATCTACATGTCCAACCTCACCGCCATCGTCAGACAGCATGGGCTCAGCATTGTATCCTTCGCAGACGACCCCCAGCTCATCCTCTCACTCATTAAGGAGCCCGAAGACACCAAACTCTGTTTCCAGGAAGGAATGGGGAATGTAGCAGCCTGGATGTAAGACAGCTGTTTGAAACTCAACTCTGAGAAGAGCAAGGTCCTCATCCTTGGAACCTGCACCTCCGCCACGACAACACCTGGTGGCCCCCCTCCCTCGGAAACCCACCCGCCCCCACTGACCACGCACCACACCTCAGCATCATCCTCCACTCCTCCCTCTCCATGAACCGCAAGATCTACGCTGTTGCCTCCACCAGCTTCAACTGCCTACGCATTCTCCTAAAGCACTTCAAATGGAACCCCCCTGACTGCGGAAGGACCGTCACCCACACACTCATAACCAGCAGTTTCGCCGACGGCAAAGCACTATACGCTTGGAACAACTGAACCCTTCAACACAAGCTACAGAGCGCCCTGAACGCCACAGCCAGACTCATCCTCGGGACACCGCGTCACAAGCACAGTAAGCAACACCTACAAGACCTCTACTGGATCCCCGGCGAGAAGCGGGTCACCTTCAAACTCCTCACCCACACCTACAAACCACTCAACAATATTGGACCCACATACCACAACGAGAGAGTATCCTTCCACATACCCAAGTGGAACCTCGGCTATGCCAAGCTCGCCCTGGCAGGGGTACTCCGCATCCGCAGAAACAGAACAGGAGGGTGGGCATTATCCTACACCACGGCCAAGAGCTGGAACATTCTCCCAGTGAACATCATACACTCCACAACCCTGCACATGTTCAGGACAGACCTCAACACCTGGATCTTCAACTGATCCGGTGCTGATCCCCCCCACCCCAGGGCCTTGGGACCCTCATGGGTAGGTAGTGCGCTTAATGAACCCCAGATTGATTGAGGATGAGGATGGTGCTACACACAGGGGGATGATGCTTACCTACTCAATATGCTTGTACATGTCACACTCTGCCCATGTATGTAATGGCATAATCATTGGGCACGGTCAGGCTAATTTGTGAGTGACAGTGCATGTACCATGTCATGCACTGTAATGTCAGTCTCCCCAGCATGTATTCACTGATCCATGCTTCTACATGCCATTGTCCAGGTCACTTGCTGACTTCATATGGTTACGCTGTAGTGTAGGCTAGCCTGTTAAGTTGATCTTGTATTGCACAGACAAGAATGTAAATGTGTACCAGACTCTTATTTGGCTTTGTGTATGTTTTACAGACAACATGATGCCAGGCTAGATCCATGCCTTTGAGGTGCATAAGGAGCGTTACCAGCATGTGAAGAAGGTGGCAAAGGGGTACCGCAACATGTCCAGGAGGTACAGTGACGAATGTTGAAAGGGCAAGTGGAAGGTGGTACCAGAGCATGCCACGGATGCCACACAGCTCCCCCCCTGGACCATCAGGCATCAGTGGTGTGTCCCAGTCACAACAGGTGGCACCTCCCCCTACCACACCACCCCCAACCCAAGGCACTGTCACATCAGCAAATGGGGATCAGGTGGTCCATTTCACCTTGCGGGACCAGAGGACACTGCAGGACATTGTGGTTTCGCTGGCAGCAATACAGCAGCAAATCTCAGATGTGAACAGACGGGTCATGGACATTCACCAACACCTGGGACTGCCATGATGGGTGGACCTGCTGGACACCATCCCCTCTCCTCCCTCCCCCCCATGTTCGCTACCTCGTTCATGTAGTGTTAGGTTAGTAAATTATTTGTTAGGTAGTGTAGTTTTAGTGTAGAATTTAGTTAGTGTTAGCTATTTAGGTAGGTATTAGATTTTAATTGTTCATCCATATTTGGGGATAAGTTTGCTTTTCCTTTGGGTGGGGGTTGATGTTTTTACTGTTCATAAAAAATATTAAAAACAAAAACCAAAAAAATATATCTTTGTGTAGGTTACATGTGTAGTTAGTTTATGTATAGCTTAGATGTCTTAGTCCCGTCTTGTGATGTGCCTTAAGGGTGGGAGGGGGTTGATGTCTAGGATGTGTTGTTGCGTGTGTAGGATTAGTTAGGGTAGATAGTTTAGGGAAGTTAGACTTCATTAGTTAGATTAGATGTAAGTAGTGTTTTTTAGTGATAAGTGTAGGTTTAGATCACATGGTTATTTATACTGTTAAAATAAATATTTTGATACTTTTGATATCTGCTTGTACTTATGTCAGGGATGAGGTTGTAGAGTGTAGCTCATGCCATTGTATGCAACTTTTGCCATGACTGGACCATCCATTCAAATTGCTAAGTATGCTCATGACATGTAAGCTGGCAGAATGGATTGTGTCCGGATACCTTAGATGTGAGCACACTGAGCTTGCATGGATGACAGGGAGTAAAATTGGGTTCACTTCCTAATATAGGGACAGTCGTCTGTTACGTTCAGCATCTACTGTGTGACTCACGGATTTGGACTGCACATGTAGCCCATTTTGCACTTCAGCAAATATGATGCCATGGCAAGTGAAAACAGTGAGCTACTGTTATCCATCATGGAGATGGAAGGATGCGCATGGTTCAAGAGATTCCGTCACACACCCGCATGTCAGATGCTCCTGGCACAGAGTCCATCTACATTGCACAGACATTGCCACACTTGCTGCGTGGTGCCAGTGTGGCCGCTTCCTTTGCAAGATATGTTCCAATACATGTCCGATCACTCTCAGGACCATCCATGATTTTTAAGTACTCTGTGTGCATTGTGTACAGGACATGGCACAGCAGTATCGTGAATCACAAAAGTATTCTGATAGTAAGTGTTGACTTCACAATTGACGTTACTCACAAGGTGATTGTGGGAGTAGTGTATTTTGCTCCACAGAGTTTACACCTCCTACATGGCTTAAGTGACTCACTAGACTAGTCAGGTTTAGACTTTCTCCAGTATAACGTTTGGGTGGCGGTACACTGTTCAGATGCACACAAGGGGGAAATGTTGCATAGCTCCCTGTAGTGCCAGTGTAATGGAGACCTGTTCCAGCTGTTACTTCTGCCATTGACTCATGCTGATGCCACCCTTGAAATGTTGTCAGTGCATCTGACTGTATGCTGAGTGCAGTGCCACATACATCCCTACACACATTGCCCGATACGCTCACAGTGGTCACAGCATGAGAGGGGTAATATTTGGGGTTACATTGTTTGGCAACAGGGACGGGCAGACAGATGGCTTGCACATCGGTGTGGGCCCCTATGTGCCACTCTACTTCATTGATGCAGACATTGTGGTTCCGTATGTGTATGGTGGACATGTGCCCTTCCGTGTCTTCATCAGTGTGGATATGCTCTCCTGACTCTTGAAATGTGACGTGCAATGTGCACCATCCCAACAGGGTTTGTCCACCACGTCGTGTGTGAGTGGATGTGAAACGACATATCAGTTTACAAGTGTTGAGGAGGACACAACCCGTGGCCAGCAACGGACTTGGACATTTACAGATACATGACTTTACAAGATGGGAATTTGGGCTTGGTTGGTATGTTGCTATATCATTGTATTAGTGCAATGGGGGCACCGCCAGTTCACACATACAGCCCCATCTCACTGCATTTCTGTATCAGGTTAAACATGTACATTGCTCGTATTTCCCTTGGTGTACCTTCTGGGTGAATCAGTGTCCAAAAACACTTTTTACATACTTCGATACTTGATTGTTCAAGAACCACACACATATGTGTGAGTAAATCCTTTTATTTACATTCAGGGGATGAATACTGGACCAGTGCTTGGCCATACATGCCCACATTGCAAGGATGCCCGTTGGAGGGCCAGACAGAGTCATTTGATGGTACAGTGACGAATGTTGAAAGGGCACGTGGAAGGTGGTACCAGAGCATGCCACGGATGCCACACAGCCCCCCCCCGGACCATCAGGCGTCAGTGGTGGGTCCCAGTCACAACAGGTGGCACCTCCCCTACCGCACTACCCCCAACCCAAGGCACTGTCACATCAGCAAATGGGGATCAGGTGGTCCATTTCACCTTGCGGGACCAGAGGACACTGCAGGACATTGTGGTTTCGCTGGCAGCAATACAGCAGCAAATCTCAGATGTGAACAGACGGGTCATGGACATTCACCAACACCTGGGACTGCCATGATGGGTGTACCTGCTGGACACCATCCCCCTCTCCTCCCTCCCCCCCATGTTCGCTACCTCGTTCATGTAGTGTTAGGTTAGTAAATTATTTGTTAGGTAGTGTAGTTTTAGTGTAGAATTTAGTTAGTGTTAGCTATTTAGGTAGGTATTAGATTTTAATTGTTCATCCATATTTGGGGATAAGTTTGCTTTTCCTTTGGGTGGGGGGTTGATGTTTTTACTGTTCATAAAAAAATATTAAAAACAAAAACCAAAAAAATATATCTTTGTGTAGGTTACATGTGTAGTTAGTTTATGTATAGCTTAGATGTCTTAGTCCCGTCTTCTGATGTGCCTTAAGGGTGGGAGGGGGTTGATGTCTAGGATGTGTTGTTGCGTGTGTAGGATTAGTTAGGGTAGATAGTTTAGGGAAGTTAGACTTCATTAGTTAGATTAGATGTAAGTAGTGTTTTTTAGTGATAAGTGTAGGTTTAGATCACATGGTTATTTATACTGTTAAAATAAATATTTTGATACTTTTGATATCTGCTTGTACTTATGTCAGGGATGAGGTTGTGGAGTGTAGCTCATGCCATTGTATGCAACTTTTGCCATGACTGGACCATCCATTCAAATTGCTAAGTATGCTCATGACATGTAAGCTGGCAGAATGGATTGTGTCCGGATACCTTAGATGTGAGCACACTGAGCTTGCATGGATGACAGGGAGTAAAATTGGGTTCACTTCCTAATATAGGGACAGTCGTCTGTTACGTTCAGCATCTACTGTGTGACTCACGGATTTGGACTGCACATGTAGCCCATTTTGCACTTCACCAAATATGATGCCATGGCAAGTGAAAACAGTGAGCTACTGTTATCCATCATGGAGATGGAAGGATGCGCATGGTTCAAGAGATTCCATCACACACCCGCATGTCAGATGCTCCTGGCACAGAGTCCATCTACATTGCACAGACATTGCCACACTTGCTGCGTGGTGCCAGTGTGGCCGCTTCTTTGCAAGATATGTTCCAATACATGTCCGGTCACTCTCAGGACCATCCATGATTTTTAAGTACTCTGTGTGCATTGTGTACAGGACATGGCACAGCAGTATCCTGAATCACAAAAGTATTCTGATAGTAAGTGTTGACTTCACAATTGACGTTACTCACAAGGTGATTGTGGGAGTAGTGTATTTTGCTCCACAGAGTTTACACCTCCTACATGGCTTAAGTGACTCACTAGACTAGTCAGGTTTAGACTTTCTCCAGTATGACGTTTGGGTGGCGGCACACTGTTCAGATGCACACAAGGGGGAAATGTTGCATAGCTCCCTGTAGTGCCAGTGTAATGGAGACCTGTTCCAGCTGTTACTTCTGCCATTGACTCATGCTGATGCCACCCTTGAAATGTTGTCAGTGCATCTGACTGTATGCTGAGTGCAGTGCCACATACATCCCTACACACATTGCCCGATACGCTCACAGTGGTCACAGCATGAGAGGGGTAATATTTGGGGTTACATTGTTTGGCAACAGGGACGGGCAGACAGACGGCTTGTACATCGGTGTGGGCCCCTATGTGCCACTCTACTTCATTGATGCAGACATTGTGGTTCCGTATGTGTATGGTGGACATGTGCCCTTCCGTGTCTTCATCAGTGTGGATATGCTCTCCTGACTCTTGAAATGTGACGTGCAATGTGCACCATCCCAACAGGGTTTGTCCACCACGTCGTGTGTGAGTGGATGTGACACGACATATCAGTTTACAAGTGTTGAGGAGGACACAACCCGTGGCCAGCAACGGACTTGGACATTTACAGATTCATGACTTTACAAGATGGGAATTTGGGCTTGGTTGGTATGTTGCTATATCATTGTATTAGTGCAATGGGGGCACCGCCAGTTCACACATACAGCCCCATCTCACTGCATTTCTGTATCAGGTTAAACATGTACATTGCTCGTATTTCCCTTGGTGTACCTTCTGGGTGAATCAGTGTCCAAAAACACTTTTTACATACTTCGATACTTGATTGTTCAAGAACCACACACATATGTGTGAGTAAATTCTTTTTATTTACATTCAGGGGATGAATACTGGACCAGTGCTTGGCCATACATGCCCACATTGCAAGGATGCCCGTTGGAGGGCCAGACAGAGTCATTTGATGGTACAGTGACGAATGTTGAAAGGGCACGTGGAAGGTGGTACCAGAGCATGCCACGGATGCCACACAGCCCCCCCCGGACCATCAGGTGTCAGTGGTGTGTCCCAGTCACAACAGGTGGCACCTCCCCCTACCGCACCACCCCCAACCCAAGGCACTGTCACATCAGCAAATGGGGATCAGGTGGTCCATTTCACCTTGCGGGACCAGAGGACACTGCAGGACATTGTGGTTTCGCTGGCAGCAATACAGCAGCAAATCTCAGATGTGAACAGACGGGTCATGGACATTCACCAACACCTGGGACTGCCATGATGGGTGGACCTGCTGGACACCATCCCCTCTCCTGCCCCCCCATGTTCGCTACCTCGTTCATGTAGTGTTAGGTTAGTAAATTATTTGTTAGGTAGTGTAGTTTTAGTGTAGAATTTAGTTAGTGTTAGCTATTTAGGTAGGTATTAGATTTTAATTGTTCATCCATATTTGGGGATAAGTTTGCTTTTCCTTTGGGTGGGGGTTGATGTTTTTACTGTTCATAAAAAATATTAAAAACAAAAACCCAAAGAATATATCTTTGTGTAGGTTACATGTGTAGTTAGTTTATGTATAGCTTAGATGTCTTAGTCCCGTCTTGTGATGTGCCTTAAGGGTGGGAGGGGGGTTGATGTCTAGGATGTGTTGTTGCGTGTGTAGGATTAGTTAGGGTAGATAGTTTAGGGAAGTTAGACTTCAATAGTTAGATTAGATGTAAGTAGTGTTTTTTAGTGATAAGTGTAGGTTTAGATCACATGGTTATTTATACTGTTAAAATAAATATTTTGATACTTTTGATATCTGCTTGTACTTATGTCAGGGATGAGGTTGTGGAGTGTGGCTCATGCCATTGTATGCAACTTTTGCCATGACTGGACCATCCATTCAAATTGCTAAGTATGCTCATGACATGTAAGCTGGCAGAATGGATTGTGTCCGGACACCTTAGATGTGAGCACACTGAGCTTGCATGGATGACAGGGAGTAAAATTGGGTTCACTTCCTAATATAGGGACAGTTGTCTGTTACGTTCATCATCTACTGTGTGACTCACGGATTTGGACTGCCCATGTAGCCCATTTTGCACTTCACCAAATATGATGCCATGGCAAGTGAAAACAGTGAGCTACTGTTATCCATCATGGAGATGGAAGGATGCGCATGGTTCAAGAGATTCCATCACACACCCGCATGTCAGATGCTCCTGGCACAGAGTCCATCTACATTGCACAGACATTGCCACACTTGCTGCGTGGTGCCAGTGTGGCCGCTTCCTTTGCAAGATATGTTCCAATACATGTCCGGTCACTCTCAGGACCATCCATGATTTTTAAGTACTCTGTGTGCATTGTGTACAGGACATGGCACAGCAGTATCCTGAATCACAAAAGTATTCTGATAGTAAGTGTTGACTTCACAATTGACGTTACTCACAAGGTGATTGTGGGAGTAGTGTATTTTGCTCCACAGAGTTTACACCTCCTACATGGCTTAAGTGACTCACTAGACTAGTCAGGTTTAGACTTTCTCCAGTATGACATTTGGGTGGCGGCACACTGTTCAGATGCACACAAGGGGGAAATGTTGCATAGCTCCCTGTAGTGCCAGTGTAATGGAGACCTGTTCCAGCTGTTACTTCTGCCATTGACTCATGCTGATGCCACCCTTGAAATGTTGTCAGTGCATCTGACTGTATGCTGAGTGCAGTGCCACATACATCCCTACACACATTGCCCGATACGCTCACAGTGGTCACAGCATGAGAGGGGTAATATTTGGGGTTACATTGTTTGGCAACAGGGACGGGCAGACAGACGGCTTGCACATCGGTGTGGGCCCCTATGTGCCACTCTACTTCATTGATGCAGACATTGTGGTTCCGTATGTGTATGGTGGACATGTGCCCTTCCGTGTCTTCATCAGTGTGGCTATGCTCTCCTGACTCTTGAAATGTGACGTGCAATGTGCACCATCCCAACAGGGTTTGTCCACCACGTCGTGTGTGAGTGGATGTGACACGACATATCAGTTTACAAGTGTTGAGGAGGACACAACCCGTGGCCAGCAACGGACTTGGACATTTACAGATACATGACTTTACAAGGTTGGAATTTGGGCTTGGTTGGTATGTTGCTATATCATTGTATTAGTGCAATGGGGGCACTGCCAGTTCACGCATACAGCCCCATCTCACTGCATTTCTGTATCAGGTTAAACATGTACATTGCTCGTATTTCCCTTGGTGTACCTTCTGGGTGAATCAGTGTCCAAACACTTTTTACATACTTCGATACTTGATTGTTCAAGAACCACACACATATGTGTGAGTAAATCCTTTTATTTACATTCAGGGGATGAATACTGGACCAGTGCTTGGCCATACATGCCCACATTGCAAGGATGCCTGTTGGAGGGCCAGACAGAGTCATTTTATGGTAACAGGTCCAAGGGAAGAGGCATTGTTCAGTCCATAGGCTGATTGCAGTGGCATTGGCAAGGAAAAGAGTGATATGGCAGTCCATGTGGGGGTCCAGGGTGATTTCCGGGGGACAGTGGAAGACAGTGCAAGATGTTTAGCCGTGGCATGATACTGAGCACGGCACCAAGGAGGAAACTGGCCTTTTGGCACAGATGGATGCTACTGCCTTCTCAGTAGCAAAAATGCACTATCATCCTCATCGCCATCATCTGATGTGTCATGTGCCTCACATGTGGGCGGTGGTATTGTGGGTGCAGCACTGTGAGGCACTGACACATCAGGTGGTGGAGCTGAGGATGTGGAGGCAGCAGCAGTAGGCATCTGCGCCAAACCTTGTGGCAGCAATGAGGCGATGAGCTGGTGCAGGGCATGATAGATCCCAGCAACCTCACGCCTGTGGGTAGCCCTGGCAGCCATGTCTTGGGCCTGCACCCGCTCCATGCTCTCCATTATCCGACTAATGTTGGCCAGATCCTGGCTGACACTACTGGAGCCACTCTGAGCAGACAGTGATTTGTGTCTCTGAATCATGACTCCAGCAATGTCAGCCATGGACTGTTGGAGGGCATTGAAGGGGCTGTGGGTGTCCGTGATCTTCTGCATGTGGTCCCTGATGGGACTGAGACACCCACGTATGGCCTCAAGTTTGTCCGCCAGGTGCTCAAACCCCACCCGCACCTGTTCCGCCACCTCCCGCTGGAGCTCTACAACACGGCATTGGAAGGCCAGGGTTGTGGCCTCGGGGTCCTGGGAGGTAGCTGTGGCGGGAGGTGCCTGCTGCTGGCTGGTTTTTGCAGGGGGTGGGGTTGGCGCGATGCTGCTGGGTTGCCCTGCTCCTGGAGGTAAGGTGTTGATGCAGTCTAGCAGACGTTGCAGGGCTTCCTCATCGATGGTGTGGTAACCATCCCCGTCATCAGTGAAGGTTTGGCCAGGCTGCTGTCCAGGAGGTGCTGTCTCTCCCTCTGAAATGTGATAGGGGAGATACAGTTTAGCAGTGTTTGTCATGTACAATAGTGCTTTGGATGATTAGACTAGCAGACAGCAGGACAGTGTCAATTCATACTGTTTTTGAGGAGATGCCTATTTGTTGCAGGATGGTTATGATATTGAGGACGTTGCGTATGTGAAGTTGTAGTTGTACATTATGAGCTCACAGGGCCATATTATCAAGAACGGCGCAAACATTATTGCCGCTTTAGCTGCAGTTTCCTGCCGCTAAAGCGTCGATAAGGGGCTTGATAATATGCCCTAGAGAATTCCAATAGCAGCCCAGGATTGATGTCCTTGACACCAGAACCTGGGCTTCTATTGGAATTCTCTACGGCATATTATCAAGCTCCTTATCGCTGCTTTAGCGGCGGGAAACTGCCGCTAAAGCGGCGATAATGTTTGCGGCGTTCTTGATAATATTGCCCACAGTTTCCAGATATGACTGAAGTCATGGGACAATATCTACACACAGGCATCCCAATTTGTGTCCTCTGTTCATTTGTGTAAGTAATGCACTTTTGCACACAGAGTAGTCATTGTTGGTGGGGTCAGATCGGTCTGTGTATGCACTGCATTGTGTGCTGGTGGAACCTACAGCTTTGTTTCACTGCCCATCATACCTTTCAGGTGTGAGCCTTCGAGTTCTGTTCATTTACGATGAGGTGCTGTGGCAAACTGGGTGGTATGTGAGTCTTGGTCAGAGTTGTGTGCGTTGGGCATTGTTTGACTTGGATTTTCTTCTTTACGTCAGGGGTTGTATGTACACAAGGATGTGTCAGAGTGTGACTTGCATGTTTCAGGGTGTAGTCCACACTCAGCCACCTCAGTGATTTGGCCTGATACATGTAAATACATAGGGCCTGCAGGCATGCTATTCATCAGGCACTGTCACTTGCCTTGTCAGTGTGGCTCACAGTAACGCAAGATTGCAGGGTACTGCACATGTGCGTGTTGTTAGTGAAGGTATGTTTCTGCGTGATTGTGGCACACTTTAGGCACATTAGCAAGGAGAGCTTACTTGCTGTTTCAACATGTGCTGCCCTATGTGGTACACATGGACATCCATGTGGCTTTGTCTGTTATGATTTGTCTAGTGTGCATGTCGTCCATCATGTTTTTTCTGGCATGCATTGCTGTGTGCCCTCCGTTTGGGAGATCCGTTGTGAGTGTGGTTCTTAGTGTGTTTCAATTGTTGTGGCTGTCTGTCCAGACAGGGGCATGTTACCAAGGAAGTGGCAGTGTGAAACGTAAGCCATCTATGGCCATTTTTTAAAGTAAGGAGATGACATTTGTACGGCTTTAGGGTCAGTGAACTGCTGCAAAAGTGGCGATAAGGGGCTTGATGATATGCCCTATTGAATTCCAAAAGAAGCCCAGGGGCCATATTAGCAAGAACGGCGATGAAATTATCGCCGCTTTAGCGGCAGGAAACTGCCGCTAAAGCGGCGATTAGGGGCTTGATAATATGCGCTATAGAATTCCAATAGAAGCCCAGGTTAGATGTCCTGCACATCTAACCTGGGCTTCTATTGGAATTCTATAGCTCATATTATCAAGCCCCTTATCGCCGCTTTAGCGGCAGTTTCCTGCCGCAAATGCGGCGATAATTTTATCGCCGTTCTTGCTAATTTGGCCCCAGGTTCTGGTGTGAACCTGGCCTGCTATTGGAATTCTATGGGTCATATTCTCAAGCCCCTTAGCGCCGCTTTAGCGGCAGTTTCCTGCCGCTGAAGCAACGATGATGTTAGCGTCATTCTTGATCTTATGGCCCTGTGTGTGGTGTAATGTGTTGTTTGAGGATGGTGATATGTCCCTATGCCACTATGGACAGGGGTATCCAGGACATGTTCCACAGTACATGTGGGTATGCACTTCAATTCATTTCATTGTACATGGGTGCCACTGGGCCCATCCACCCCTTCCCCTGTCCCTGGTTGATGCTCACCCTGGTGTTGTGTCTCTTCACATTCAGCACTGTCCTGGCCCGCAACTCCAACAACAGTCTCCTCACTGATGACTCGGAAAACCTGCTCCTCCAGTTCATCCAGCTCCTCCTGTGGAGCTGGACTGCCACCTCCAGTGTGCCTCGCTTCTCTAAGGTTGGCTCCCAGTTTCTTCTTAGTTTTGCTCTTTGCCTCATGCCAGCGCTTCTTGCACTCATCCACTGTCCTCCTCCTCTCTCCAACGGCATTCACCTTGGCCACAATGTCCTGCCATATATCTTTTTTCCTTGCCAATGTCACTGTGGAGCTGACAAACAGTTCTTGTTGGTGTTGTGTCACCTCCACAACCAGGACCTGGTTTTCCAGTGGGCTGAACTTAGGATTCCTCTTCCTCTTGGCCTTCACATGGGTCTCTGCCTGGTCCTCCTGGGTATTTGGGGGGTTGTTTCTGGCCTCTGCACTGGTCCCAGCTTCTTCTTCCATTGCTCCTCTGGTATTTTCCTTTTTTTTTTTTTCCTGCTTGGCGGGTTTTTTATAGTGCATTTTTCCTACTGAACGCGTAAAATGCAAGCCTGGTGCCGATTAGCGTGCAGATTCTATTGCTGATTGGCCCATTGCGACTTTTTTCACGTTAGCGTGCGTTTTTTTATCGCTGTCACGCTGAATCTATTGCCGTCCCTTTCCGCCGGAAAAGGTAGCTATCGCCTGTTAGCGACGTGTTGCTAATACGCCGCTAATGCGGCGATAGATTCTGGCGATCGGCGGCAATAAAAAAATTCATGCTAAATGGGGTTGGCGATAATTATCGCCTCTTCTTGCTAATATGCCCCCGCATCTTCATACATCATCCCTGGTATAGTTAGTATACAGGGGCTTACCATAACACATGATAGGCAGAAAAACACTGCTTCATATATCTACACGCCTTGCCCTATAATGGTTAAGTTATCTACAAAGGTTTTTTTACAGAGACTGCAGCTATTCCCTACTTATCACAGGCAAAATTAGAGCACAGCAATGGTTAGATTTAAACATAGGTTAAGGTGCAAAAGCTCTTACACATTGAATATGACAAAATCCAGAGACATTTACCAAAGAAATCAAAGGGTAGTGTGAAGGTATGTTAAATATGTGTGTGTGTATAAATATAAATATATATATATATATATATATATATTCACTGAAAAAACCATAGGTTTCAGACACGTTATAGTTACAAATTAGCATTTAAAAACCTTTGAAATTCACTGAAAAAACCATAGGTTTTAGGGACAGTTTTAGTTACTTGGACATTGCACTCGTACAAAACCCGTGAAATTCCCACGTTATAGTTAGTTCAGCTAACTATAACTCGCGCCCCGCAATGCACTGCTGATGACGTCACATATTACATCACTCATGACATGGTCAGTGACATCACTGATGACATCACTGATGACATCTCAAATGACATCACTGATGACATCATCCAGTGACTGTGTGTTTCTGTAAAGTTTAAATATTTTTAATATATATAGGAAAAGACGTATTGAAGAATGAGTGGGTGTGTAAGTGTCTGTATGGATGATTTAGTAGGTGCGTGACTGACTCTATAAGTGAGTGATTTAACGTATCTTACTGAATGCATGGGTTAGTGACTAAACTGGGTGAATGTCTGTATCCGTCTGTCTGTTGCTGTGTAAGTGGCTGCATGTGTTTGTGAATAGCTAAATGAGTGTCTATATGAGTTATTGAATGCTTGTCTGAGTATCTGTATGGGTTCCTTGAGTGTTTGTGTGGGAGGGGTGTGTGCAACTCTGTGCATAGATGTGTGAGTGGGTGATTCACTGGGTGGATGGTTTCAAGAGTGCATCTGTGATAGACTGTATGGGTGGGTAAGTGTGTGTAAGAGTGTGTTAGTGAGTGAATGTATGTCCCAGTGGTACATGTGTGAGTAACTACATATGTGAAAGGCAGTATATATGTGTGTTGGAGTATATAAATAGCTATAAGCAAGAGTGAGTGATTGTGATAGTGGCTGTATGGATGAGTGTGTGCTTGTATCAGTGATTGTATAAGAGCGTAACAATGTGCTACTATTTGTATGAGTAAGTGAGCTGGTGTGTGTATAACTGTATAGGTGATTAAATGGCAGTGTGTTTAATTATTTGCATGACTGACTAGGTGTGTGAGTATCTCTATGGATGAGTGGCGTTGTTTGAGTGTCTATATAGGAGTAAGAGTGCATATGATAGTCCTGTACTGAGTGACCGTAAGTATGAGTGACTGTACGGGTGAGTGAGTGGATGTGTGTGTGTAGACCTAAGAATCAGTGAGTGGGTATGTAGTTATTCGTGTTGGAGTGTCTATGGTTTTGCGAATGGCAGTCTGTAATTTAGAGTGGGTGTATCAAAGGTTATATTAGGGTGTGAGGAGGTGCATCAGATTATCACGTGGATGATGTCATCAGTGATGTCATTTGAGATGTCATCAGTGATGTCATCAGTGATGTCACTGACCATGTCATGAGTGATGTAATATGTGACGTCATCAGCAGTGCATTGCGGGGCGCGAGTTATAGTTAGCTGAACTAACTATAACGTGGGAATTTCACGGGTTTTGTACGAGTGCAATGTCCAAGTAACTAAAACTGTCCCTAAAACCTATGGTTTTTTCAGTGAATTTCAAAGGTTTTTTAAATGCTAATTTGTAACTATAACGTGTCTGAAACCTATGGTTTTTTCAGTGAATTTCAAAGGTTTTTTAAATGCTAATTTGTAACTATAACGTGTCTGAAACCTATGGTTTTTTCAGTGAATTTCAAAGGTTTTTTAAATGCTAATTTCTAACTATAACGTGCCTGAAACCTACGGTTTTTTCAGTGAATTTCAAAGGTTTTGTAAATGACAATTTTTAAATGTATTAATTGTTATATTAATTTTTTCATACTGATTTACTACATTTTTAGAAACAATTTTTTTTACATATTTTATTTTTTAAATTACATTGTAATTACATTATACATTACATTACAAAAAATACTTTCTCAGAATGAATTACTTTAGTTTAAATACTTTGCAGATAGGCAATAGACTTTTAAGTACAGTAGTTACAGTTGTTGCAATGGGCAACACATTTTCAAACACAATGCAACATTCAGCTCAATGTGAATTTCTAGTTAAATGCAATTAGTTACTTTATGGATTACTTTTGTAACCACAGGACTGGATCCTAGATTCAGTCCTGGTACATCTCCTGTAAACAGTTGAGTAAAAGCGTTTTGGTTACAGTCGTGATTTTTAAGGAATATTATTGTATTTTAAAAGTTGACACTTAGAAACTTTTCTCATAGAATCACCAATGTTATCCTATGGAAGGAAATTCACTTAGCAGGTAAAAACTGTTATCGTTACTTTTTCTTACTCAGTGTTGGATCCTGGATCCAGCACTGGTGCATCTCCTGTAAACAGTTGAAAGAATGCGTTTAAGTCATACAGGCGATTTTTAAGGAATATTTGTAGTTTGTGAAAATCAACACTTTGAAACTTTTTGCTGAAAACCAGTCAATCTTAGCCTATGAAGGAAATTCAAGTTACCGGTAAGTACGGTTAAAATTACTTTTGAGGACCAGTACTGGGCTGAAAGATGCAGCACTGAGGTCTCTCCTGATAACAGGTGAGTAAATCGGAATTCGTATTTCGGCTGATTTTAGAGGAATATTTTAAAGTTCCAAAACTCCACACTTAGAAGAATTTCCAAGTGAAACCAGTCAATGTTAGCCTATGGAAGGAAATTCAAGTTACTGGTAAGTACGGTTAAAATTACTTTTCAGGACCAGTACTGGGCTGAAAGATGCAGCACTGAGGTCTCTCCTGATAACAGGTGAGTAAATCAGAATTCGGATTTCGGCTGATTTTAGAGGAATATTTGTATGTTTCAAAAATCAACACTTAGAAACTTTTTCAGCAAAAAGCAGGCAATGATATCCTATGGAAGGAAATTCAAGTTACTGGTAAGTACGGTTAAAATTACTTTTGAGGATCAGTACTGGGCTGAAAGATGCAGCACTGAGGTCTCTCCTGATAACAGGTGAGTAAATCGGAATTCGTATTTCGGCTGATTTTAGAGGAATATTTTAAAGTTCCAAAACTCCACACTTAGAAGAATTTCCAAGTGAAACCAGTCAATGTTAGCCTATGAAGGAAATTCAAGTTACCGGTAAGTACGGTTAAAATTACTTTTCAGGACCAGTACTGGGCTGAAAGATGCAGCACTGAGGTCTCTCCTGATAACAGGTGAGTAAATCGGAATTCGTATTTCGGCTGATTTTAGAGGAATATTTGCACAATGGTGAAGGGAGGGGGCGGGGCCTGAGGTGACATCTGTGCAAACGCGCCCCGTTGCGCGTTTTAATTTGGGGGATTAAGTCCCCTTGAATCCTGAGGGTCCCTAGGGGCCAACTAGCCCACCAGAAACCTCCAATATGCGCCAGGGGCTGCGTTGCAGAGACGTGTAGAGAGGCCACACCCCTTTACACCTCTCTGCAACGCAGCTCTGTGGCGCTTTCTGGATGTACCTGTTGGGCTAGTTGGCCCCAGGGACCCTCAGGATTGAAGGATTTAATTCCCCATCTTAAAACGCGCCACGGGGCCTGTTTGCACACATGTCACCTGAAGCCCCGCCCTCCCTTCACCACTGTGCAAATGCGCCCGTGGCGCGTTTTAAGTTGGGGGATTAAGTCCCCTTGAATCCTGAGGGTCCCCGGAGTCCAACTAGCCCACCATATACCTCCAAAAGCGCCACAGAGCTGCGTTGCAGAGAGGTGTAAAAGGGGTGTGGCCTCTCTACACGTCTCTGCAACGCAGCCCCTGGCGCATATTGGAGGTTCCAGGTGGGCTAGTTGGCCCCAGGGACCCCCAGTATTCAAGGTGAATTTGTTCCCCTCTGCAAACGCGCCAGGGGCGCGTTTGCAGAGTGGTGAAGGAAGGGGCGGGGCCTGCGGGCCCGATCGTTTTTTTAAAAAAAATTTTTGTCCCCTGAAGGGGGCTGTGTGGCCCCTTCCTTTTTCCTGTTTTTATGCCCTGGGGACCCCATCCCCCAGGGCCTTACCCCTTTTTTAAAATTTTTATTTTAAAAAAACGGGAAGGGGGCCGCGTGGCCCCCTTCCCTGGGCCTGTATTGGCCCCGGGGACCCCATCCCCGGGGCATGGCCTTTAATTTTTATTCTTTGGAGGGGGCTGCGTGGCCCCCTCCTCTGGCCATTTAAGGCCCCGGGGACCCCATCCCCGGGGCCGGCCTTTCCTTTTTTTAAATTTTTAAATTTTTCATATTTGGGGAGGGGGGCCGCGTGGCCCCCTCCTGAGCCACTACTTGCCCCGGGGACCCCATCCCCCGGGGCTGGCCCTCTCCGTTGGGGACTGTGGGGGGTCTCCAATCCCCCACAGTCCCGCCGGCTCCCACGTCCCTTGGGAGCCGGCATTGCTGTTCCACATGGGGAGCAGCTGACATGCTGCTCCCCATGTGGAAAGCAATCGCTTTGAATATTGGAAGAGAGAGCAGGTTTCCCTGCTCTCTCTTCCAATATCCAAAGCAGTTTGCTGAGTGGCAGGACGGAGCCGCGAGGCTCCCGTCCTGCCATAGCAAACTACAGTGTCCCGGGGTAGGCACCCCGGGACACTGCAGGAGCCGGCCCTGGGGGGTGGTGGTCCCCAGGGCCATCAAGGGCTCCAGGAGGGGGGCCGCGCGGCCCCCCTCCCTACATCAGCACAGCCCCGGGGAGGTGGTGGTCCCCGGGGCTTCGGGGGTCCAAAACGGACCCCCATTTTAATTTGTTAGTGCCCCAGGGAGGTGGCGGTCCTCGGGCGTGTGGGGGCTGGAGCCCCCCACATAAGTTATTAAATTATTTTTAAAAAAGCCCCGGGGAGGTGGTGGTCCTCGGGGCTGCGGAGGGCTCAGAGCCCTCCCGCACCATTTTTAAAAAGCCCCGAGGGGTGGCGGTCCTCGGGGCTTGGGGGGCCCTTTGAGGCCCCCACACATTAAATTATCCCCCCACCATGCCCCGGGACTTGGGCCACCCGAGGCCAATTACTATCGAAGCGCGAAAGACCGCGCTTCGATTTTTTTTTCTTGGCGCATCCTGCCGATTTTTAAAAAAAAAAATGCTTTTTTGCCCAGGGGTCCTTGTGGGACCCCTGAGCAGGCCTAGGGGTTAGGGGTTTCTACCCTGCCCCCTTTGTGCGTTTTGCGCACTTGTTTCTTTTTTTTCTCGGCGGAATACGCGCACCCTAAGCGCATCCCGCCGATTTAAAAAAAAACAAAACTTTTTCTGCCCAGGGGGTCCTTGTGGGACACCCTGAGCACACCTAGGGGTTAGGGTGTTTCTACCCTGCCCCCTTTTGCGCTTTGCGCACTTGTTTCTGTCCATCGGTTCTACCGAGGGACAAAATGGCTGCCAACACTTCCTGAATCGGAATGTTGACAGCCAGCTGACAGCCAATTAGCATGCAGCTCGTGATCGGGACGGTGCGCGCAGGGTGCGCTGCGGGTACGCGTATCCGACGCGCCCATAGATATATATGTACTTTTACTTTTGATTTTCTCAGGAACTACTGAACGGATTTACACCATTTAAGCAAAAGTCACCATTCTGAACCAAGGGCTACCTCTTTGCCAAATTTGGTGTAATTCCGTTCAGCAGTTCGGGCTGTAGCTGCGACTAAAGGTTCCTATGGAAAAATGAATGGGGAAAACGAGTTTTGGGACCTCCCTTTTTTCTCGGCCCCCGCTTCACGTATCACCCCGAGACTTTCAGGGTAGGAGCGGAGCGGAGCGCCCCAACAAGTTGGAAACTTTCACGAAGATTCGTCAACCGGCGCCAACGTTATTTCAAATAGAATGTCGCGGATTTCCTATGGATAATAGGTTGTAACTATAACTATCTACTGGCGACCGCCAGTAGATAATATATATATATATATATCACGAAAACCTTCAAAGAAGAATGATTCGCACTCACGGGATAATCACAGGAAATTTCAGGAAATCCAATTCATACGGGCCAATCTCAACAAACAGCCCTACGCGTTTCGGTTTTGCAGAGAACGTCCTCATGGGTAAAACGCGGCAGAGTTTGACCAGTTAAATACATTGTAGTTCACTTAGCAATTGTGATCATTTCCTGTTCCAAATAATAAAAGATCATCATAAGACAATTGAAAGACCTATCTCTAATTTGACAGTGAAAGATTCTAACAATTTGCTGACATTAATTAACCTTGAAGAAACGAGCATTGAATTAGATATGGTATGTCCCCAAATGTGCGCCGGCCTGAGTGGAAAAAGACCAAAATCATGTTTTTATCCCCAATTGACAACAGGCAACAAAATTGATATTTTTCATGCGGCTGTAATTCAAGATCTATACAAAATGAAAAAAATGAAATACAATAACAATTTGAGTATGGAAGAGAGAAAAGCCCTCTTTGATCTCACAAAAGACGAACAAATTGAGATAAAAATTGCTGATAAAGGGGGTGATATCATTATTATGGAGAAGACGGACTATATGTTGGAAGCCCACTCGCAACTAAGAAACATTAATTATTACAAGAAACTCAAGACTAATCCAACAATTAATTTCAAAATGGAATTGGATAAGAAATTGAAGGAATGGACAGCAGCCAATCTACTCAATGAAGACGAATGCAAATATTTGACAATAGACCATCCAATAACTGCAATCATGTATTTTCTGCAGAAAATCCACAAACATCCGACAAAACCGCAGGGAAGACCAATCGTCTCGGCTAAAGGGGCACTTCTGGAACGAGTTTCAAACTATGTAGATTACTTTCTAATGCCCTTTGTATTGAATCTTAACTCATATCTGAAAGACACGAGCGACTTATTGAGACATTTTAAAAAAACTCCTTGGCAGGATACATACAAATTAATCACAATGGATGTAGTCTCATTATATACTCATATAGAAAATGATATTGGTATACAAGCCTGTGAATACTTCTTGAAGGACAGGAATATACATTATGCCCAACATAATGTAATGCTATTGGAGATGATAAAGTTATGCTTAACTCAGAATGTTTTTTCTGTTCGGTGAAGAAATCTACAAACAAACTAAAGGAACCGCAATGGGTTTTTCTTTTAGTCCTAGCTATGCCTGCCTAGTAATGGGATGGTAGGAGCAACAACTTGCTTGGCACCCAAACATTGATAATTTCGTGAACAAGACTATAATGTGGTTAAGGTACATTGACGATCTTTTTATTATTTGGGACGGATCAGAAAAGGCCTTTGACGAGTATTTTAAAATCTTGAACTCTACAAATGCAAATTTAATTTTCACATACAACATCAGCCATTCAAGAGTAACATTTCTGGACACAGAACTATATATTCAAGATAACAATATTCATACAACACTCTTTAGGAAAGAAACTGCAACTAATGAGATCTTACATGCAGAAAGCTTCCAACAGAACACCCTAATTGAGAATATTCCATATGGAGAGTTCCTAAGGATCCGAAGGATCTGTTCTGAAGAAAATGAATGGCTAAAACACAGTAAGATAACATCACATAGATTCCAGCAAAGAGGATACACTGCTGGTACAATAAAAAGAGGGTGGAATAAAACCAAAACAAAATCCAGAGATGAAATCCTAAAGGTAAAGACACCCACAACTAGTAAGAACCCAGAAACAATTCGTCTAATCACCACCTATTCCATGGAATCCAAAAACATCAAAGACATTTAAAAAAAAAATTGGAAAATCCTACAATTGGACTCCACAGTTGCTCAGATCATGGGAAAACAGCTGAATGTGACATTCAGAAGAGCAAAAAACCTAAAGGACCAATTGGTTCACAGTCACTTCCGTAAGAGCAATAGTATGCCAACTCAGTGGTTGAACACAAATGGTTTTTTTAAATGCCACAATTGCAAAGCATGTCAAGTTGCGAAAAATACAAAGGAAATCAAATTGGCCAACAACAAAACATGGAAAATCAAAAACGTAATAACTTGCAAAAGCCAATATGTGGTATACATAATCGAATGCCCTTGTGCTCTCAAGTATGGAAGTACTATTTGCGAACTAGAATTTTTTTTATTCTAGAACATGTGCGAGCAACAATCAATAAAGATTGCAGCAATGCGGTGGCAAAACAGATGGAATCACACCATGGTGGAGAGTAGAAATTGTTGAAATTTTTTGCAATAGAAACTGTGGAATGCCATGGCAGAGACAGGGAACGAAAGTTGAGACAAAGAGAGTCCCGCCACATTTTGGATTTCCGTACTGCGTCTACCCACTGGAGGGTTTTCAATTTATACATTTGAGTAGCTTAATTGATTCGTTTAATACCCACTGAAGGGTGATATAGTCTTACTTAATGCTACAGATGCATCTATTGCTAATCAGCTCAAAAATTTATGCACTGTCGAAATGAGAGAAATGATGATTAAGATGCACTATGTACAGCAGATTGATGAATAATTCGCAAACGGAAAAGTGACTTAATTATTTTCAAATCACGGTTCTAAATCTCTGGTAGAGTATATACTTTCCTGCTTTATGAGGCTTTATTGTTACAAAGCAAACACAAGGAGATGATGGACGGAGAGCTGAAACTTTTCAGACACTCACCCCCAGTCACAGATCGGGGTTGAATCCATCATCGTTCTTTAGCTCACTTTGCCACCCCAGTTCAGACACAGCTATGTGCAAATCAGTCTTGACCCTGTGCCTCATGGGAACAGTCCAGACCGAATTGCCAAGCCATGTCTTCCCTGGACCGGAAACAAGCATCCTGGGACCGGTTTCAGGCTAACAGCCCGCATCAGCCAGGCTAGCTTGAATCCAGTGGCAAAGTGAGCAAGGGACCCACGTCTGGGCATACCCTGCCAACTTAGGGCGAACAAAGCAAACACAAGGAGATGATGGACAGAGCGCTGAAACTTTTCAGACACTCACCCCCATCACAGATCTGGGTTGAATCCATCATCGTTCTTTGGCTCACTTTGCCACCCCAGTTCAGGCACAGCTATATGCGAATCAGTCTTGACCCTGTGCCTCATGGGACCAGTCCAGCCCGAATTGCCAAGCCATGTCTTCCCTGGACTGGAAAAAAGCATCCTGGGACCGGTTTCGGGCTAACAGCCCTCATCAGTCAGGCTAGCTTGAATCCAGTGGCAAAGTGAGCAAGGGACCCACGTCTGGGCATACCCTGCCAACTTAGGGCGAACAAAGCAAACACAAGGAGATGATGGACGGAGCACTGAAACTTTTC
This sequence comes from Calotriton arnoldi, assembly GCA_963921515.1. Lineage (NCBI taxonomy): Eukaryota > Metazoa > Chordata > Amphibia > Caudata > Salamandridae > Calotriton > Calotriton arnoldi. The sequence continues at coordinate 130,733 of CAWUFW010019956.1, forward strand.
AGACACTCACCCCCAGTCACAGATCTGGGTTGAATCCATCATCGTTCTTTAGCTCACTTTGCCACCCCAGTTCAGACACAGCTATATGCAAATCAGTCTTGACCCTGTGCCTCATGGGAACAGTCCAGCCCGAATTGCCAAGCCATGTCTTCCCTGGACCGGAAACAAGCATCCTGGGACTGGTTTCGGGCTAACAGACCTCATCAGCCAGGCTAGCTTGAATCCAGTGGCAAAGTGAGCAAGGGACAAAGGTCTGGGCATACCCTATCAACTTAGGGCGAACAAAGCAAACACAAGGAGATGATGGACGGAGCACTGAAACTTTTCAGACACTCACCCCCAGTCACAGATCTGGGTTGAATCCATCATCCTTCTTTAGCTCACTTTGCCACCCCAGTTCAGACACAGCTATATGCAAATCAGTCTTGACCCTGTGCCTCATGGGAAAAGTCCAGCCCGAATTGCCAAGCCATGTCTTCCCTGGACGGAAACAAGCATCCTGGGACCAGTTTGGGCTAACAGCCCTCATCAGCCAGGCTAGCTTGAATCCAGTGGGAAAGTGATCAAGGGACCCACGCCTGGGCATACCCTGCCAACTTAGGGCGAACAAAGCAAACTCACTTGCTCACTTTGCCACTGGATTCAAGCTAGCCTCCTTGGCTTAACGCCTCTCATCGCCACTTCGAAAACGCTAGGCTGCACCATATTAGCAATGATCTGGTGCAGCCTGGCGTTTCCCCCTGCGATGGCGCTAAGTCTCACGACTTAACGCCAACGCAGGCACCCTTGCACCAGAGTGCAAGGGTGTCTGAGAGCAGGGAGGTTTGTTTATGTTCAGGAAGGTGTCCCTTCCTGTACATAAACAAACCTAAAATGCCATTTTATAACTTACATGTGTGCTGATTCATGCAGCACACATGTAAGTTACAAAATGGCATTTTTAAAAACAGGTTTGTTTATGTACAGGAAGGGACACCTTCCTGTACATAAACAAACCGTGGTATTTTGCTTTTTCCATGTGTGCTGCACAAGGCAGCACACATGGAAAAAGCAAAAGCGAGGAGAAATGAAGCATTTCTCCTTGTTTTGCCACCTTAAGACCAGGATTTTCCTGGTCTTAATTTCGGCGCTGCCAACTATTATCGCCTCTCTTGATAATAGGTGGCAGCGTCGAAGTGAATGGGTGTTGCGGTGGAACGCCCACCGCAACACCCACTGCATGCCCCTTTCACGCTAATTTTAGCGTGAAAGGGGCCCTGTTACCAAGGCAGCGTTAAGCCACTTAACGTGGCTTTTAGCCACGTTATGTGGTTTCACGCTGCCTTGGTAATAGGGCGCTGACCCTATCGCCACCACAACGTCACAAAAAGTGACGTTGTGGTGGCGATAGGGGCTTGATATTATGCCCCTATGAGTGTTAAATATATATACCAAGGTGTATTGGTGAATCAGTGAGTTTATGAGTGACTGTATGGATGACTCAGTGGGTGCGTGACTGACTGTATAAGTGTGTGATTAGGTGTCTCAGTAAATGTATGGGTGAGTGACTGGTTGTGTGAATGTGTGTATCTGTCTGTCAGTTAATGTCTTTTAAAAAAAAAAATATATATTTTGCAAAGGATTCAAACACAAGATATACAGACAAAAATGATAACCTGTTACACACTCTTTCGTGTACATTTCGTTTTTCTAGGGGGATAATGTTAATACAAAAATAACAATAGGAAAAAATGACTAAGTAATAGACAGTGAGAAGCAAAGCATAAAATTAATTAGCACATTAATCCTGAATCATACCATGCCAAATAGCATTAAATTTCCGTAATGCCTTAAGACCTCTAACCTTAGCCAAAGCTTTTTCTCGGTCAAAAATTTCAATAAAATTACTCCACCACTCCATTACATTACCTGACTTTGGAGAGATCCATGCCCGGGCTATAGCCAATCTAGCAGAGACTATGACTATAGTTATTAAAGCCTTCTTCGCTCTATTGGCATTGTCTCTATAACCCAGCATTATCTCAGTTGTAGTAAGAGCCACATCCAATCCAAGTCGATTTCTTAATACATTCAAGACCTCTTGCCAAAAGGCCGCTAATATACGGCACACAGCAAACATATAAACAATGTTTACTCCATATTCCCCACATTTAGGACAGCGCGTCCTATTGCTTAAATGCTGAGTAGTTGTTTGCCCCCATCTAGCAACCTTGTCAGGTGTGTAATACAACATACATATGGTTTTAAATTGTTGAAGCCTTAAATTAATAGACCATACTGCGTCTTTTACTGTAGTGAGTGCAGCCTCTAGGGTTGTAACAGATATTTCCTCCGCAAGCGTTACACTCCATTTCTCAGCTAAAAGGTCAATAGGATCCAGTCTTTCCTGACTAAATATTTGATACGCAGCGCAGATTAATTTTCCCTGAAAAGGTTCATGAAAAAAAGTCAGTAGTTGGTGGGGTTCCACCGCCTTAAGTCCTTGTGATCTCAAAAAATAATCCCCGAGTTGGAAATACTTATAGTAGTACTGGCGTGGTATAGAAAATGAATCTTTCAGATCTTGGAAAGTACGAAAACCTTCCGGGAAACCCTTGGGTAGCTGTGCGCTTTACAAAAGCAAAATAATAATAATAATAATATCATACAAATCTTCCAGTTTATCTACCCCAAGACTGGCCCAATGTTTGGCTATACTGTCCTGGAATATGTCTGGAAGAGATGGATTATCCCACAGCGGAAGCTTAGTAAAATAAATCGGAAAAGAATACGTGGTAGATATTTCTCACCAAACCATAGCTATGCCCCCCAGGGTCTTGAAACTGTCAGTTAATGTGTAAGTGGGTGTATGAGTGTGTTAGTGGGTATGTGAATGGCTTTATGGGTGATTGATTGGTTGTCTGACTGTGTCTATGGTTGTCTGGGTGCCTGTGTTTGTGGGTGAGGAGGTGTGTGACTGCCTGTATGGATCAGTAAGTGGGTGAGTCAGTGGCTGTATGGGGTACTGTTACATGTCTGAAAAGTTGTATGGGTGAGTGAGAGTCTGTATGGCTGTGTCAGTGATTGAGTGCATGTGTCAGTATGGGTGAGTAACTGGGTATATAAAAGGCAATATACATGAGTGACAGGGTATATGAGTGACTGTATGCATGAGTGAGTGAATGTGAAAGTGGCTATATAGATGAGTGCATGCTTCTGTCAGTGACTGTATAGCTGAATGAGTATGTATTACTATTTGTGTGAGTAAGTAAGTGAGTGGGTGTGTAACTGTTTGGGTGAGTAAGTGGCTGTATAATTGACTGTATGGGTGAGTGTCTAGATGTATGAGTAGTTCTATGGGTGTCTCACTCAGTGTGTGAGCACTTGTATGGCTGTATGAGTGGACATGTCAATGGCTGTATTAGTGAGTGAGTGGATCTATGAGTGGCAGTAGGGGTGAGCGGGTGCATGTTTGTATAGATCAATGAATCAGTGAGGGGGTATAAGTAATGGTATGGCTCTGGGAATGGGTTTGTGAATGGTTGTTTGGGAGTGGCATTGGGTGTATAAAAGATTCTATAGGGGTGTGGGTGCGTCAGACATGCTTTAGACGATGTCATCACTGATGTCATCAGTGATGTCATTTGAGATGTCATGAGTGATGTAATATGTGAAGTCATAAGCAGTGCATTGTGGGGTGTGAGTTATAGTTAGCTCAGCTAACTATAACGGCTGAATTTCTCTGGTTTTGTACATGTGAAATATCAGACTAACGATAACGTCCATCTAACCTTGTTTTTTCTGTGAATTTCTGAGATTTTTTAAATGCTAATTCCTAACTATAACGTCCCTGAAACCTGTGGTTTTTTCAGTGAATGTCTAAGGTTTTTTAAATGCTAAATTCTAACTATAATCTCCATGAAACCTGTGGTTTTTTCAGTGAATTTCTAATGTTTTTTAAATGCTAATTTCTAACTATAACGTACCTGAAACCTGTGCTTTTTTTCAGTGAAATTCTAAGGTTTTTTAAATGCTAATTTCTAACTATAACATCCCTGAAACCTGTGTTTTTTTCAGTTCATTTCTATGGTTTTTTAACTAGCACTCACGTTTTCAGAGGCACAAGGAGGGCTTCTTGGCCACCAAGGGCTCTCAGGAGTAAAGTAGACTCCATCCCCCAACCAGTAGTGCACCAGAAGGCACGTTTGCAGAGTGGTGGAGAAAGGGGGCATGGCCTCCAAAGACCTCTTAGCAATCCCACTGTGTGGAAATTTCTGGAGGTAGCAGGAGGGGTAGTTGGCCCCAAGGACGTCCTTGGGGGCCACCTACCCCTACTATTACCTCCAGTAAGTCCCACACAGCATGATTGCTGAGTTCTGATAGCAGGCCACGCCCCCTTCATCCACCACTCTGCAAATGCACCTCCTGGCATGCTGTTGGTTGGGGGATGAAGCCCCTTTTGCTCCTGGGGGTCCTTCGGGGCCAACTAGCCTACATGTTACCTCCAGTAAGCCCCACACAGTAGGATTGCTGAGAGGTGGTTGTAGGTCATGCCCCCTTTCTCCACTACTTTGCAAACACGCCTCCTGGCACGCTCTTGGTTGGTGGATGAAGCCCCCTTGCCTCTTGAGGGTCTTTGTGGACCAACTAGTCCTCCTTTTAACCCTGGTAGGACACACACATCTGCATTGCTGAGAGGTGGTCAGAGGCCATGCCTTCTTTCTCCACCACTCTGCAAACATGCCTCCTGGCGCACTGCTGCTTGGGGGATGAAGTCTACTTTACTCCTGAGGCCCTCAAGAGGCAAGGGAACCTCATCACTTCACCAGCAGTGCTCCGAGAGGCTTGTTTGCAGAGTGATGGAAAAAAGGGTGTGGCCTCTAACCACCTCTCAGCAATCCAGTTGTGTGAGGCTTACTGGAGGTAACAGATGGGCTAGTTGGCCCCTAAGGACCCTCAGCAATGAAGGGCACTTCATCCTCCAACCAAGAACGTGCCAGGAGGTGCGTTTTCTGAGTAGTGAAGAATGAGGGTGGGGGCTCAGCGAGTTGCCCACTTCTGTTTTTTTATAATTCTAGGAAGGGGGCTGTGTGGCCCCCCTTCCCTTGATGCTTCTGTGCCCCAGGGACCCCCTCCCCTAGGGCCTGACCCATTTTTTTAAAGTAATAAAATGGGAGAAGGGCCCGCGGCCCCCTCCCAAGGCCGATTTCTGCCACGGGGACACCATCCCCTAGCCCATTGCTATTCTTTTTTATATGCCAGTTTTGGATTCAGGGACCCCATCCCCCAGGGCCTGCCCACTATTTAAAAAATAAAATTTGGTGAGGTGGGCCGTGCGGCCCTCCTTCTGAGGCCCATATAGCTCCAGGGATATTGCCTCAAGGCCCTGTGGTACTTGCCGGCTCCCCGCCTCTCACGCCCCCCACACTTTATTTTTTAAGAAAGCCCCAGGGAGGTAGCGGTCCCTGGGGCTGCGGGGGACCGCGTGGCCACCCCACATTTAACAAAATTAGCCCAGGGGAGGAGGCGGTCCCCGGGGCTGCATGGGGGAGCCTCATCATGCATTTATTTAAAAATAAAGCCCCAGGGAGGTGGCAGTCCCCAGGGCTGGGGGAGCTGCATGCCCCCCAAATTTAAAGAACATAGCCCCAGGGACCAGGGAGGTAGCAGTCCCCAGGGCTGCTGGGGGGTGGGAGCCCCCAACGCATTTATTTAAAAATAAAGCCCAGGGAGGTGGCGGTCCCCAGGGCTGCGGGGCCCATGCAGGCCCCTGCATGTATTTTGATGATTGCCCCAGGACCTGGCCCACCCGGGAGCCTAATTAAACGAAGCACGGAATCCTGCGCTTTGTTTTTTTAAAAGTTTTTGGCCGGATTCGCTGATCCAATGCAAATCCCACTGAAAATTAAAAAGAAAAAAAGCTTTTTTTGGTTGAGCAGGCCTAGGGGGTCAGGATGTTTCTACCCTGCTCCCTTTCTTGATTTTTTTACCTTTTTACTTGTGACTCGGTTCAACCAAGTCACAAGATGGCTGACAACACTTCCTGGTTTGAAGTGTTGGCAGCCAACCAGGTCACAGGCACGGGATCGGGAGGGTTCGCGGATCCTCCGCGACCAACTACTGAAGGGATTTACACCATTCAACAAAAAGAGTGCTTTCTGGACCACAAGCTACATTTTTGCCAAATTTGGTGTAATTCCGTTTAGCAGTTCGGGCTGTAGCCGTATCTAAAGTTTCCTATGGAAATTAACATGGAGAAATCACGTTTTGGGACCCCCCCTTTTTCTCGGCCTTCACTTGATGAATCACCCTCAAAGTTTCAACACACCAGCTGGAGTGAGTGAGCCATTAGTTTTGCAAAGTTCGCAATGATTCGTCAAACGGCGCCAAAGATATAGGCCACAAAAAACATTTTTTGAATAGCAACAAGGTCCTAACTATAACTACCTACTGGTGTACTGGTGGCTGCCAGTAGGTAATATATATATGTATATATAAATTCCCCAAAAAAACCACAGGTTTCAGGGACGTTATAGTAAGCTGACATGTCACTCGTACAAAACCAGAGAAATTTGGCCGTTATAGTTAGCTGAACTAACTATAACTTGCGCCCCCGCAATGCACTGCTGATGACGTCACATATTACATCACTCATGACATGGTCAGTGACATTACTGATGACATCTCAAATTACATCACTGATGACATCACTAATGACATCATCCAGTGACTGAGTGTTTCTAAAAGATTTAAGAATGTTCTATATATATACGCCAAGGTGTATTGAAGAATGACTGGGTGTATGAGTGTCTGAAAGGATGATTTAGTGGGTGCGTGACTGACTATATAAGTGAGTGATTAAACGTGTCTTAGTGAATGCATGGGTGAATGATTAATCTGTGTGAATGTCTGTATCAGTCTGTCATTTGGTGTGTAAGTGGCTTCATGGGTTGGTGAGTAGCTACATGAGTGTCTATATGGGTTAATGATTGGTTGTCTGAGTACCTGTATGGGTGCCTAAGTGTCTGTGTGGGTGGGTGGGGATGTGTGTGACTCTCTGCATGGATGTGTGAGTGGGTGATTCACTGGGTGTATGGGTTCATGAGTGTGTGTGCGAGGGGCTGTATGGGTGAGTCAGTGTATGTATGGCTGTGTTTGTGAGTGAGTAGATATCTCAGTGGTATATGTGTGAGTAACTACATATGTGAATGGCAGTATATGTAAGTGTTGGAGTATATAAGTGACTATATGTGAGAGTGAGGATTGTGAGAGGGACTGTATGGATGAGTGTGGGCTTGTGTCAGTGATTGTATGACAGAGTAAGCATGTGTTAGTATCTGGATGAATAAGTGAGGTGGTGTGCGTGTATACCTGTATAGGTGAGTAAATGGCAATGTGATTGATTCTTTGTGTGACTGACTAGGTGTGTGAGTAACTGTATGGGTGAGTGGTAGTGTGTGAGTGTCTGTATGGGTATATGATTGCATCTCTCAGTGGCTATATAGATGAGTGACTGCATAAATGAGTGACTGTATGGGTGAGTGAGTGGATGTATGTACACCTATGAATCAGTGAGTGGGTATGTACTAACTTGTATTGGTGTGTCTATTGTTTCGAGAATGGTAGTCTGTATTTTAGAATGGGTGTATCAAAGGTTATATTAGGGTGTGAAGAGGTGCATCAGATATTAAGTGGATGATGTCACCAGTGATGTCATCAGTGATGACATTTGAGTTGTCATCAGTGATGTCATCAGTGATGTCACTGACCATGTCATGAGTGATGTAATATGTGATTTGCGGGGGCGTGAGTTACAGTTAGCTCAGCTAACTATAACGGCCGAATTTCTCTGGTTTTGTACGAGTGAAATGTCAGCCTAACTATAACGTCTCTGAAACCTAAGGTTTTTTTCAGTGAATTTCTAAGGTTTTTAAAATGCTAATTCCTAACTATAATGTCCCTGAAACCTCTGGTTTTTTCAGTGAATTTCTAAGGTTTTTTAAATGCTAATTTCTAACTATACCTACATAGGCAGGAAATGTGCAGAAAGAGGAAGAAAGGCACAGAAAGAAGCAAGAGAAGTGCAGAAAGAGGCAAGAGAGGTATAGAAAGAAGAAGAAAGGTGCAAAAAGAAGCAAGAAAAATGCAGAAAGAGGCAACAGAAGTCCAGAAAGAGGAAGAAAGGTGCAGAAAGAAGCAAGAGATGTGCAGAAACAACCAACAGAGGTGCAGAAAGAGGCATACTTTGACTGTACCTTACAACAGACTCATACAAAGTAGCCTAATCACTAATACTTCTCCCAAGATGTCTTAAACCTCACTTTTCTCGTGAAGGTTCACTATTCATCGACTGCTCAGAATGTTAGGCCTACCAAATATAAAACAGCAATCCTAAGCATATCACTGTTGTAAGTCTGACCAAGATTGTGAAGGTATGCATGCGAGTCTATGCTTTTACCTAGTGACATGTTAAATAAAAATAAACATACAAATACTTGAATACCTGTGTTTCAAACAGCATACTCTGTAAATTTGTGTACAAAAAGGTGTATGCATTTCTTTCTGCTCACAATACAGGCACATCCCATGGGTATTCAACAGTATATTTGAGGGGCTCTATAACACATATATACATAAGACATGTCTGCCTGTGCAACCGAGTGACAGAGCAGAACTGAGAAGATTGACCACCTGTAGGAGTAGGTACCCTCTTTTTAAGCTAACATCTTCAGATGCATAGCACATGTAAGAATACATGTACTAGTAGACATATACCTCAGTCAAGAGAGCACGCAAACCTTTAAACTTGACAGCTTGCACTTCTCATTTGAGTACAGAAAGAGGCGAGAGAAGTTCAGAAAGAAGCAAGAGAGTTACAGAAACAGGCAAAAGAGGTGCAGAAAGAGGGAACATGGGTGCAGACAGAGGCAAGAGAGGTGCGTAAAGAGGGAAGAGGGGTACAGAAAGAGGCAAGAGGGGTGCAGAAATGTGCAATAGAGGTGCAGAAAGAAGCAAGAGCAGTGCAGAAAGAACAAACAGAAGTGCAGAAAGATGTAAGAGGGGTGCAGAAAGAGGCAAGAGAAGTGCAGAAAGAAGCAAAAGAGGTGTAGAAAGAGGCAAGAGTGGTGCAAACAGAGGCAAGAGAGGTGCAGAAAGAAGGAAGAGGGATGCAGAAAGAACCAAGAGAGGTACAGAAAGAGGCAAGAGGGGTGCAGAAAGAGGCAAGCAAAGTGCAGAAAGAAGCAACAGAGGTGCAGAAGGAGGCAAGGAACTGCAGAAAGAGGCAAGTGAGTTACAGAAACAGGCAAGAGAGGTGCAGAAAAAGGTAACACGGGTGCAGAAAGAGGCAAGAGAGGTGCAGAAAGAGGGAAGAGGGGTGCAGAAAGAGGCAAGAGGGGTGCAGAAAGAAGCAAGAGAGGTGCAGAAAGAAGCAAGAGAAATGCAGAAAGAAGCAACAGAGGTGCAGAAAGAGGCAAGAGGGGTGTAGTAAGAGGCAAGAGAAGTGCAGAAAGAAGCAAGAGAGTTGCAGAAACAGGCAAAAGAGGTGCAGAAAAGGGTAACAGGGGTGCAGAAAGAGGCAAGAGAGGTGCAGAAAGAGGGAAGAGGGGTGCAGAAAGAGGCAAGAGGGGTGCAGAAAGAAGCAAGAGAGGTGCAGAAAGAAGCAAGAGAAGTGCAGAAAGAAGCAACAGAGGTGCAGAAAGAGGCAAGAGGGGTGTAGTAAGAGGCAAGAGAAGTGCAGAAAGAAGCAAGAGAGTTGCAGAAACAGGCAAAAAAGGTGCAGAAAATGGTACAGGGGTGCAGAAAGAGGCAAGAGAGGTGCAGAAAGAGGGAAGAGGGGTGCAGAAAGAAGCAAGAGAGGTGCAGAAAGAAGCTAGAGAAGTGCAGAAAGAAGCAACAGAGATGCAGAAAGAGGCAGGAGGGGTGTAGTAAGAGGCAAGAGAAGTGCATAAAGAAGCAACAGAGGTGCAGAAGAAGGCAAGAGAAGTGCAGAAAGAGGAAAGAGTGTTGCAGAATGAGGCAAAAGAGGTACAGAAAGAAGCAAGAGCAGTGCAGAAAAAACCAAAAGATGTGCAGAAGGATGCAAGAGGGGTGCAGAAAGAGGCAAGAGGGGTGCAGAAATTTGCACGAGAGGTGCAGAAAGAAGCAAGAGCAGTGCAGAAAGAACCAACAGAGGTACAGCAACAGACAGGAGAGGTACAGAAAGAGGCAAGAGAAGTACAGAAAGAAGCAACAGAGGTGCAGAAGGAGACAAGAGAACTGCAGAAAGAGTCAAGAGAGTTGCAGAAACAGGCAAGAGAGGTGCAAAAAAAGAGTGTAGGGGTGCAGAAAGAGGCAAGAGAGGTGCAGAAAGAGGGAAGAAGGGTGCAGAAAGAGGCAAGAGGGGTGCAGAAAGAAGCAAGAGAGGTGCAGAAAGAAGCAATATTATTGTATATTATAATATTAGGTACTAAAGTCACGCTGCAGCACCCCAAGATCTGAAGACACTCAGATAATGGAAAACAGTCAGGCCTTTCAAAGTTGTCTTTTCATGCAGCATTATGTGTTTGTTCAAATGCAGTGAAAGGTCAAGGGTAACTAAGAGAGCCAAAGGACCGCTTTTAACAAATCACTGCACATGTGCTTGTTCATGTATATCTAAGTTTACTTTAAGTGGCTGCAAAGAGTTGGCATTTGCTAACATAATTTTAACACTGTTGTGATCGAATCTATGGAAGATGAAAGACTATGTGAAAGGGCCCAATATAAAAAACAGCTCCTTTTTAAAATGTACAAATATTAAAAGATGAGGTCAATTGGGCCTTTTAATTGTGGCATGCTGGCAAGTTTGAGAAAACAAACCAATACATATTTATTTTAAACACATGGCTAAAACCGCTCTGACTTAATGTTTATTATTTATTAAATAACCAATTTTTTATAGAAAAACTTGACACAACTTATCCGTTTATTTAAATAATGCATCATATCTGATTATTGAATCACATTTTCGTTAAAAGGACTTGGGCTAGCATTTTATCCAACTCCTGGTCTCTCCAAGCTCTCATTGTATAACACCCGGATTTATTTTTAGAACCCCTATAATTTTTGTGAGCAGATCCCTCTGGCCAGCACCTCAGTCAAGAAACTGTTCCAGCACCACTGAACCTTCCTTCTGTGCTCTACTCCCTCCTCTTGGTGTATTCCTTCTGTCGTCCATTCCCCTTCCTTCTTCGCAACTCTCCCTGCATTCCTGCTTTTCCAGCGTTTTCCCCATTCCTCACTACTTTCATTCTATAACCTGGGGTCAGCTTTCCCTACTCCCCTCTTCCTTTCCCCTCTGCGCTCTTCCCCTCCCCTCTCCTTTGCCCCTCTTATTTTCTCCTCCACTCTTCGCTTCTGTTCTCTCCTTTCACCTCCTCGTCAGGTCTATTTCCCCATCCTTCTCCTCTTTCTCATCCATGCCTTTTTCATCCACTGCTCCTCTCATCTTTTTTCCTACCTCCCCCTCCAGTCCTTTTCCATCTTCCTGTCCCCTTCTTCTACTTGTTCTTGCTCTTATATTTCACATTCTTCTAACTGCTCTCTCACCCTCTCCTTTCCTCGTTGCCCTTCTCCTTTCTTCTCCCCATTCCCCTTTTACTCCTGTAATCCTCCCTCATCACACTGATCATTCTTCTCACCACCCTCTCCCCTTACCTCTTCCCCACCGTCCTGGCACTCTTCTACCTTCTGTCCCTCCTCTGCCTCCCCGTTTTCCTTTCTTCCTCTTCCCTAGTGCCCCCACCCCTCCCCTCGCACCCGCATGGGTGTATGGCTCAGGCCTCCGCTTCTCTGGGATCAATTAGAGCGGCTCTGAGGATCCTCTTCTACCGCTGACACTTCGGGGGCCCTCGGGCCTGCGGTTGTTTTGACCTGAAGCCTCAGCTCCTTTGGGAAGTGGGGGAGCAACGCGCCATCCTTCCTCCTAGTCATTTCCCTGCACGCTCTGTGCGTGGCTCAGCCTCAGGAGCTGCCACAGCCCTGCGTGGCAACCTGCTCTGCGGCCCTGCAACAGTAGTGCAGGTCCTCAGGATCAGGCAGCGCTTAATTTGTGCAGGTGCTTGCAAATGGTGAGCACCAGCACTCATTTTTGGAGCCCAGGACCTATTTTTAAACCATAGGACTTTGACTCAGAACAAGAGAGAAAAAGAGGAAGGCTAAAAATACAAAGAAGAACAGAGATAGGAAAACCGTAGCAAATAAAGAAAGGGATGAAAAGGAACCAACAAAGTGGAATGAAGAGAGACAGGAAGTGTAGAGTGGTGGAAGAAAGAGGCATGAGGTGGAATGAAGACTGGCAGCCCTGTTGTTCGACAGGATGGCATTCGCCAGTGCTGAGGGAGTCCTAATAAAAACCAGGAGAGGAACCCCAGCAGTACGTTCCCTCAGGCCCTGTGTTAGGCTCTATGTTTGATCCCCACATGCTGTGTGTTTCAAGGTCCTCAGCACCTGTTGTAAACTCTGCATGGAAATATAGAAATGCGCAGCAGACACACCTAGGCCTCACACAACACCCCCCACACCTGCTCAACCCAAGATTTTCACACACAACAAACTTTCCTGCAAAACTTGTGATTCTGTATCCTGATCTCCACCGCACATGCAATATTTAATGCACTCTTAGGGGGCAACTCCTCAACCCGTATGTACAACTCGGATTGTCACACACATGCACATACCTTGACCCCCATCCAATGTGTACAACTGAATGCAAACTTCCTGGGCCCCGCGGACACAGTTTATCTTCTGATCCCCACACACCTTGTACAACACTGTGTACACCTGATCACCACAGACCAGGCACATCACCTGGCCCCGCACACCATGGAAAACACTATGCACACCTCACAATCTCCACACATCATGCACAGTGTACAGTTCCACCCTGTACATCTTCTGATACCCGCACGTCTTGGGCCTCTCCACACAGCTCGTGCAGTACATGGCTCTCCCCCACAACTCCTACATCCCTTAATCTGCACACACCTCAGCACGCACATCCCATTACCCACACTATGTACATCGCATGCGGATACATACCTGGAGACCATGTGAGGTCTGTGTGTGTGACAGAAAGAGAGGAGAAAAGGCCCTGACAGATATTCTCGGATAACTCCTTTTGTTGTGTTTTTTTATCTTAATGTTTTAAGTCGTGTCAGTTAAATATTTCATGAGACAGTTGCCTGGCACCTATGATATGACCGAGCGTGTCCGTTCGTGCTCTATTTCACTGTCACTTGTCCCCCATTGACCTATCTGCCATTCACCGTGGGTGGGGCGGCTGCTGGCACCGGTACCAGCAATCGGCACGTATGGGACGCCTACTGGCAGCACTGCTAGTATGCGCCCTTCACTGGTGGTGGGATGCCTGCGATGGTGTTCTGGTGGATAGTACCTTGCGTTTCACCGAGCACTGGGCCATCAGCTACAAGCCCGCCTATGGCGTCACAACATTCAAAGTGGCCCCCCTCACGCAACGCGAGTCCCCGGTGGGGGCAGCTGCCTTGTGCCAACTCTGCGAAGTTCCCTCTTGGCAATCTGCGCTTCACTGGGCTGGGGCCCACGCTGGGCAGGAGCCCCTCCAGAAGCAGTTTTTTTTAAAAGCCCCAAGGTGGCAGTCCCTAGGGCTACGGGGGGGCTGCATGCCCCCTGCACATTCATAACAAAGCCCCAGGGAGGTGGCGGTCCCCGGGGCTGCGGGGGCCCCCACGGGCCCCTGCATGATAATTTTGCATTGCCCCCGGGACCTGGCCCACCCGGGGGCTTATTAAAACGCAGCTAGGGAGACTGCGCTTCTTTTTTTTTATTTTCTTGGCTAAATTCACGCACCCAGTGCGAATCCCGCTGAAAAAATTAAAAAAATGGTTTCTTTGGCCCTGGGGGTCCCTGTTTGACCCCCTGAGCAGGCCTAGGGGGTCAGGGTGTTTCTACCCTGCCCTCTTTTTTCTTTTTTTAACCATTTTCAACCCTTTTTTCTTGTGACTCAGCTTTACTGAGTCACAAGATGGCTGCCAACACTTCTTGGTTTGGAGTGTTGACAGCCAATCAAAATGAAGCTCGTGAACGGGAGGGTTCGCGAATCCTCCTCGGTCACCAGATATCGATATTTTTTTATTTTTGAATTTCTCAGGAACTACTGAACGGATTTACACCATTTTAAAAAAAAAGCACGCTTTCTGAACCAAGACCTACCTTTTTGCCAAATTTGGTGTAATTCCGTTTAGCAGTTCGGGCTGTAGCTTTGTCTAAAATTTCCTATTGAAATTAACATGGAGAAAACAGGTTTTGGACCCCCCATTTTTTCTCAGCCCCCGCTCGACGAATCACCCCACTTTCAGGACAGGAGCTGACCTGAGTAAACCATTAGTTTTGAAAATTTCGCAAAGATTCATCAAACGGCGCCAAAGATATTGGCAAAAGAAAAAGCGCTTTTTTAATAGAAACAAGGTCCTAACTATAACTACCTACTGGCGAGCGCAAATCCGTCCAGTAGTTTTTGAGAAATTCAAGCCAAAAGGTATAGATATGTCTCTCGCCGTGGATATTTCACGACGAGTTCGTGATAAATCGCGAATACACGCGCCAACGGGAATGCTCTGATTGGCTGGATGCAACCTGAACAGAAAGCTGCGGCTGCCATTTTATCGTTCGGGAATGGCTCCCAGTGCTGAAAATTTGTGTGAAAGCTAACATAAGGGGTCAGGGTGGAGATACTCTGACCCCATGTTTGAGAAATGTCTGTGTTAGTGATATGTTATGTGTTCAAAATGGATTTTTTTAATCATGCACGATATTAGCGACGACGACGCAACCACCAGCTCATCCCCTCCATGGACCGCCGTGGGGACGTTGCGACTTCCGACATTGTCACGAATATTGGTGGAAACATTTAAAAAAATCTGTGAATCATTAATGCGCATTGTTATAGAGATACTGAGATTGTGATAAATATTTTGGTAGAGTTATTTTGATAATGAGTTAACTAGTGTGATGGTTAGAATTTTTTATATAGTTAGACTTTTTGAATGTGGTGCTGGCTATTGAATTCCTGCTTTTGTTTTCCGCTTTCGTGCCGTGTTCGCAGGGATCTCGATTACCGGCGTCATCGCGATTTCCTGCCTCACCGTGAAAACGGCAATTAGGTTTTAGAGATGGTTATTCTAAAAATACACTAGAAAAGTATGAGTTTGAAGTGAATGGTAATAATCCCCCAGTGTGTAAAATTCTGTAATATCTGTGCATATATGCGTTTTCCACATTATGGAAAAGGTGTGATCGTTGCGAATCCCCAAATAACCGCGAAAACGGAAAAAAGGTCTTAAAGATGGATTTTAAAGAAACTTAGTGCCAAAACATAAGTTTAAACATGTTTATAAAAAAGCATGTATATAGTAATATGTGTAGCTCAATTTTTAGAATGGAGTTCTTTACTTATTATTTTTAGATGTGCTGGTGGCCATTGAATGTCTGCTTTTGTTTTCTGTTCTGCGACGTATCCGTGACCATCGTAATGTCATCACAAGGATTCCCAAAAACTGAAAAAAGGATCTTTTTAAAGAAATATTACAATATTTCGGGTACTAGGGTGGCTTTGACAAGATACTTTGTATGGATTGTGTGTATATGACCGGTACACACAAGACCGAATGCAGAGTTTCAGGTTATTTAGAAACACCCCGTTGCTTTCGTCTGTAAAGTGCACTCCATCATTTCTATAAATTCCATGCATGTCAAAATGCAGATTGTTGTTATAGATACAGCCCATGTTATGGTCTCTGAGGAAAGCAGAAACAGCTTTATTAACATGTTTCCTGGCTTTGTAAATCTATGGACAGAATTGATCTGATTGATTTGACCACTTCCATTTCTGCTTTGGCATATATTAGAGTATACCAAGGCAGTGTGAGGGAAAAGCAACATCAGTTCTGCAAAGGTTTCTTTTATTAGGAATTCCAGCCCTACACCAGTCAATGTACCTAGATCATTGCCACCACATTGCACAATCATGAGGTGAGGAGCCCGGGAATCCACAATGTTTTTAACCAAAGTTAGCAACTGATGAAACTTTAACCCTCTCTGGCCAAACCAAGTAATCTCCACATTTGGCAAACCCAGGTCCCTGTCAATACCTCTCTTTTTTGCAGCCTCTTTAGCCCAATAGACATAGCTGTGGTCCACAATTCACACTCTAAGCATTTTGAAGTGAAGGAGCAATAGCAGTCAGGAGAAGGCTGGAGCTGAATGAGATAGTTTTCCAAATGAAAAGCAGTTAAAATGGAGGGTGTTTAAAAAAAAAGATATATTTCATTGAATGCTGTCAGCATAAAAGTGAATAAAATTAGGTAGTGTGTTGGATGTCTTAGCAACAAGTCCTATTATTGGCTGTTGTTTAAAAAAAGAAATGTAATACAGACATGGATATGCTTTTGAATCTGTGGAGTAAAAAACACCTACTCTATCTTATTTGGAAGTTTCATGTTCTGTCTAGAATGCGCTGTGAACTTGTGACCTACTGGTTCCACTGGGGTGCTAGGTACAGAGAGCTAAGAGTGTATTGGGGAAGGGTGTTAATGAGACAGAACATTTTTAACAGTTGGGGAGTTATGACACAATTTGAGTAATGGCAAAATGTAATTTCCAACTCAGGACTATGTAATAAACTGTTGTTCAGTATTTAAATAAAAAAACACTGAAGCTAAATATCGGTTTGGACTCCCATTTTTTTTTGCGATTATTCTATGATGATCTGGAAAAAAATCGCAAACATGTGGAGACAGGAACCTTGTTTTGAAACAGAGGGAAAGGGTTAACAGATACTAACCATTCACAAGTGGAGATGCAGTAGACTAAAATGAAAGACATGATTTCATTTGCTCCTTTTCTCATAATCATAGAGTGGAAAATTGAAGAGGTTGCCATTTTATAGTTGTTTTCAATGAGAGTAGTGTACCATTCTTAGTTTTCACAAATCTTAACTGTGTCAAAACTATCCAGAAAGAGCTAAAACAACAATATAATCAACAAACTCAATTCATTGGTATGTATATAACTTTTAAATAATTTAAAAAAATGTAGATTAGAAATGAAGATGTATATGGGAGTTTGATTAAAAAGAGTATCATAGTGATGTTAAAAAAAATATATCAGATGAACTGTATCTGGCAGCGGGTATGTGTTCAAGATGTTAATACTGTTGAAAATTACAATGAGCAATGCTTTTAAAAATGACAATGTTTTAAATGTCTAAGCATTATGTGCAGAATAGATACATCTATATTATTTGCATTCTGGGAGTTGTGGTAGTTATAGTCAAATTATTAAACAGGAGTAGTGTAGTCAGAAATAAAAGATAAGAAAATGTGCTGCATCTGTATATGAATTATAAAGTAGTAATACTTGTTAGATGTATATTAGAAAGTGTTTGTCAATTTGGTTTTTAACTTACATGACCAGTTTGCATATACGTAGATGGTGAGATATCGTTTTTGTAGTGTAGATAGTTATATGTACGATGAGAATCTTGAGTTTACTTAAAGATGCAGAGAACTATATATTTTCGGAAAGATGCTCTGAAGGTGTATATCTATTATGAAATCATATATACATTTACATGGTGAGCTATGTTCTTTAAGGGTGTTGAAAATTTCATGTATATGGTGAAGGTGGTGTATTTCTTTAAACATGCTATGTTTAAAATTGAGGAGGGTTAATAGTGAGAATGTCTTTTGAGAGTTCTTGTGCTAGCTTCACTTGGCATATAACTTTTCTTTGAAATGCTGAATATATGGTTTAAAGACACAAGAAATATTTGCGAAATGATGTAGGTATGCAATTAAGAAAAGGCTTTGTGATTTGGCTTTGGAAAAGTGGGAATTGCTATTTTCAGTTTTAGAAACTTACTGATGCATGTGCACGCTGAGTAACAGAGCAATATATGCTCTGAGAGAGCCATGTATGCAATTATATATCAAGTGTGATATCTAGACTTATTCAATCACCCAGGCACTACACATGCACTCTTCCAATCATGCAGTCACTAATTATGTACTCATTGAACTACGCAGGCAAATTGTTCAAGTATTGTATGAGTTTCAGTGTAAAGAACACTATCTGCACCTTTTATTGCAGTGATTCTATTCTTGGCCTTATTATCAGCTATTTTATATGCCAATACCCTGCCTACCTGTTCACTATATTCATATTGTGCCGAGCGAAATTTATTATAAGCAATATCCACTCTCTCCTTAAATATCCCTAATACTGATTTCTCGCTTCTATTAATTCATTGTAAGCCTGAAATTGATCTCCATCTTGTCTCCTGACAGCCAGTGCATGAGAAAGTTCTAAATAAGTTAATGCCATACAAGCTGTTTTAATAGAAGCCTCCATAGTTTTGTTTTTTGCCAATATAAATTGCTGTGTAGTGCCCCTTATAAATGCCATCATAGAGTCCCAAACCATATGGGGTGAAGCAGTATAGACATTGAAATGTAAAAATTCCGCCAACAATTTCCCCATATGTAGAATATAGTCATCTTCTGTCAATAGGTAACTTGGAAAAGAAAAAGGACGCCTTGGCTTAGTAGCCGGTAACAGTTGAATAGATAGCAAAATGGGATTGTGATCTGAAGTAATCTTAGGGCAGACCTCCATCTCAGCTGTACGCAGTACTACATCACTAACCCAGGCCATGTCTATCCTTGAATATTGTCTATGTGGACAAGAATAATATGTAAATCCAGCGAGATTTGGATATAAAACCCTCCATGCATCCTGAATATTATATAGACTTGCAAACTCCAGGATTGCAGCCCGTACTCTCGGCATTCTTAAAACTGGGCGCCGGGTAGTTGAATCCATAGTTGGGTTCATAATACAATTAAAATCACCCATAACTATCAGGACCCCTTGAAGTTCCAATAGACCTAACATGAGTGTATTAAAGACCTCAGGATCATCTGTATTGGGCCCATAAACAACAACTAGAACATATTTAGTTCCATAAATCTCCAGTTGAACAATGGCCCATCTCCCCCTAGAATCAGCTAGAACTTGGCAAATTTTATATACCAGAATCTTACTAGCCAAGATAGCAACTCCCCTAATCGAAACTGCCTGAGATGAGCATACAATGGTATTATATCTAACCCTGGGCGAAGTACTATGCTACGCTCGCGTAGTTTGCGAAGTTTGCGCTACTTCGCACTACGCAAATTGCACATAGCACAGTCCAAACACGCGTAACGTAGCGTAGCGCAAATTTTTTGCTTGCTCGCGGTCCTCAACGTCAAGTTGGCGACCGCGAGCAAGCAAAATGACATCCCGGCGAGACTTTTTCCTCGTTCGCGATCAGCAACATCAAGTTGCCGATCGCGAGCGTGGAAAATAAACCTCCCAGCGAGATTCTCAACGCGGGGAGGTCAGGTTTCTCATTGCGAGTGGTCGCGTATGCTCGTGACCGCTCGCGATGAGAAACTACCAGTCCGCGTTGAGAAAGCTGCCGCTCGAGTAGAAATCTACTCCAGCGGCAGAAAACGATCGCTTGCACTGTGCAAGATGCGGTTTGCACTGATTGCACAGTGCAGACAAGCATCCGGCACTGTGCAATCAGTGCGAACAGCATTTTGCACAGTGCACTATGCAGTTCGTGTAGCTACGCGTAGCTCGCGTAGTGCGAAGTGCACTTCGCGTAGCTACGCGTAGCGCTACTACTCGAACTACGCCCAGGGTTAATTATATCCAATTTGGTTAAGCAATGTCCAATCTTTATATGCTAAGTGAGTTTCAGTTAAAAAGATTAGATGGGGACGGTACATCTTTAGCTCCTCACGTACAAGTTGGCGTTTACGCGCGGCATTTAGCCCAGATAAATTCCAGCATAAACATTTGATTATCCCCATACTATCACAAAAAAGAGGTCGTCATTATCAATTTTTCCTAAAGTGACACAGAGTAGCAACTTTCCCCCAAACACAAAGCATATCAAATCCGTGCCCCCTTTGCTTTTACCCTGTACCAACAGCCCCTCCATCACCCCACTCCCAACATCCCCCCACCCAGTACCCACCCTGTATCTACAGAAAGGAATCACCCCCTTCATTGCTGTCAAAAAAGGCAGCTTTGGAGGAAGGTCGCACACAGAGGGGTCGATTCCGATTCGGGCCGGAAAAAGCACCGACCGACTCGGATCCGGAAAAAATACCGACCGACACGTACCAGTGGCGCCCGACACGCCAAGTACGATGCAAGCCGCGATAAATCCGACCGACACGTCAGGAAACCAAGCCGACCGACCGAGCCGCTCGGAAAATAGCAATCCGGCCGGAAAAACACGCGAATCCAACCGACCGACACGCACCCGGAACAAATCCGACCGAATCGTACCCGCCAACTCCAACCCGCAAAGTACGATGCAAGGCGCGAAAAACACGACCGAGTCGGACGGAGGACAAGCCGTACGACCGACACGCATACAAAACCGAGCCGAAGCAACACAATACACCGCGACCGACGCGTACGCAGCATACAAAACTGCACAAACACAGCGTGAACGAAACGGAAAACACCGTACGAGACCAATGCAGGGTCCGACTCGGTCACAAGAACGTTTCCAACATACACAAACAGCACAAAGGAAAAATCAACCAAAAAAGGCCAAACAAGCAATTACCAAGCCAATAAATACTGGGGGGGTGGGGACAGAGAACAAAGACACACCCACAACTCCACCTATATAAAGGACACAAATCACTACCATGAGCCTTTGCAAATGCCATTCCACTACCAGCACCCAAGAGAAAGCAACCACACACCCACAGCTCATCCCTCACACAAGCCACACACCAGCAGCACACCAACAAATACCTACCTCACATACACCCAGCACAACACACACCCACACACCCTCACCTGCACACCAACACACACATCACCCACCATCACCACCCATCACCATGCCCCCCAAGAAGAATCACAAGTTCCTAGATTGTGAATTGGAAGTCCTGGTAGACGAGATCCTCAGGGTAGAGCCACAGCTGTTTGGCACATTGGTCCAACAGACCCCCATGTCGCAGAAAACCAAGATGTGGGAGAGGATCATCAACAGGGTGAACGCACAATCACCATGTCGGCGCACAAAGACCGACATCCAGAACAGGTGGTATGACGTGCGCAGGAGGGTACGGAAACTGCTGAAGCAAGATTACATCAACAGCCAACACACCGGCAGTGGCCCTCCTGCCAAGCCAATATACCTCAGGCCCTGGGAGGAGAAGGTGCGGGCCATCCTACCGCCAGTGAGCATATATGGACTAGAGGACATCCCAGAGCCTGGTGAGTACACAACAAATGTACACAATATACTGCCACAAAACACACACACATCACTGTCAAGGGAGAGTCAAACCATGCACTCATAGCAATTACACAGCAACTAGAACAGAATCATCCCAAAATGTGTATGTCAGTCAGATAAACACAACACATGCCATCAAAAAAGTCACATCCAACTGTGCCAACACATGTACAAACACAACCACAACTACAGCTAGGCAGTGGCACAAATAGAACTAACACACACATCCACACATGTAGCCACCACAACAACACCAACACACAGTGAAGACCACTCAAAGGAAGGAATTCTGTGTATGCTGGCCAAGTCAGTGTAGCCAATAGCATCATGGGAGTCGCAGTCACACATATTGCCCCCCCACAACTGTCCCATCAACACCACCATGAACCATGCGCACATCACAGGGAGTGGAGAAGGACTCACAAGATGGCTGACACTGGCTACTGCTGTGAGGAGCACAAGGCCCTGCTGGCAACTGTGCACCAACAAACAGCAGGACACCACTGACTGACATCCTGAGAGACAACTTACACTCCCTGCAATGCAAGCACGTTCCATGGTGGGATATCTGGCTGGCTGGGTGGGAAGGGGGACTTGCAGCACTGACCATAGTCACCAGCACCTCCCCTCACACCCCCCCAACACAAACTCCACAGTACCCACCTGGTAGAATGCAATGCCCTCCATCCTAACACAAGATCCCACAAAGCACCACCACCCTGGCTTATGTTGTGTGAAGCACAGGGACACTCTTGGGACTCTTAGCCAAACAACTGCCAGGACAACACTCCCAGCCATCCTGTCAGCACAGCCAGCCCACCCCACAGGGAAGCAGAGTCAAAAGGAAGGAAGCATGGGCATGCTGGGAAGGGGGTGGAGGCAATAGCATGATGGGAGTCGTAGTCACAGACATTGCTCAGCCTCACAACTGGCCCATCAACACCACCCTGAACCATGCTCACATCACAGGGAGTGGAGAAGGACTCACAAGATGGCTGACACTGGCTACTGCTGTGGGGAGCACAAGGCCCTGCTGCCAACTGTGCACCAACAAACAGCAGGACACCACTGACTGACATCCTGAGAGACAACTTACACTCCCTGCAATGCAAGCACGTTCCATGGTGGGATATCTGGCTGGCTGGGTGGGAAGGGGGACTTGCAGCACTGACCATAGTCACCAGCACCTCCCCTCACACCCCCCCAACACAAACTCCACAGTACCCACCTGGTAGAATGCAATGCCCTCCATCCTAACACAAGATCCCACAAAGCACCACCACCCTGGCTTATGTTGTGTGAAGCACAGGGACACTCTTGGGACTCTTAGCCAAACAACTGCCAGGACAACACTCCCAGCCATCCTGTCAGCACAGCCAGCCCACCCCACAGGGAAGCAGAGTGCAAAGGAAGGAAGCATGGGCATGCTGGGAAGGGGGTGGAGGCAATAGCATGATGGGAGTCGTAGTCACAGACATTGCTCAGCCTCACAACTGGCCCATCAACACCACCCTGAACCATGCTCACATCACAGGGAGTGGAGAAGGACTCACAAGATGGCTGACACTGGCTACTGCTGTGGGGAGCACAAGGCCCTGCTGCCAACTGTGCACCAACAAACAGCAGGACACCACTGACTGACATCCTGAGAGACAACTTACACTCCCTGCAATGCAAGCACGTTCCATGGTGGGATATCTGGCTGGCTGGGTGGGAAGGGGGACTTGCAGCACTGACCATAGTCACCAGCACCTCCCCTCACACCCCCCCAACACAAACTCCACAGTACCCACCTGGTAGAATGCAATGCCCTCCATCCTAACACAAGATCCCACAAAGCACCACCACCCTGGCTTATGTTGTGTGAAGCACAGGGACACTCTTGGGACTCTTAGCCAAACAACTGCCAGGACAACACTCCCAGCCATCCTGTCAGCACAGCCAGCCCACCCCACAGGGAAGCAGAGTCAAAGGAAGGAAGCATGGGCATGCTGGGAAGGGGGTGGAGGCAATAGCATGATGGGAGTCGTAGTCACAGACATTGCTCAGCCTCACAACTGGCCCATCAACACCACCCTGAACCATGCTCACATCACAGGGAGTGGAGAAGGACTCACAAGATGGCTGACACTGGCTACTGCTGTGGGGAGCACAAGGCCCTGCTGCCAACTGTGCACCAACAAACAGCAGGACACCACTGACTGACATCCTGAGAGACAACTTACACTCCCTGCAATGCAAGCACGTTCCATGGTGGGATAACTGACTGGGTGGGTGGGTGGGTGGGAAGGAGGTCTGGCTGTCAACCAAACACAATCAATGCAGACCATGTTCACACCCCAGAGAATACATAGAAATGCCCAAATAATGCAGGACAATGTGCCACACCAATATCAACCCCTGACTGTGACGACTTAGGACAATACAATGTACAGGCCCGCACCCCGAGGCACAGTCACAACTGTCAGGTGTGTCAACCACTGATGCCTGCAGAAACATGACATACATTGTTTGTGTCTCCCAAAAACAGGTGATGATAGGGACACAGCAGCAGACGCTGAGGAGTCCCAGTCCCAGGCTCAAGAGGATGCCGAGCTCACTGGCGTCGTACAGCCTCTGTCCTCCTCGGACGATGAACAACCTGGCACATCCGGTGCAAGTCAACATGCTGCACCAGCAGGACCACCAGCTGCAGCACCAGCAGGTCCACCAGCTGCACCCCCTGCACCCACCCCTCCAACGACTGTCACCACGAATACCATCCCTGCCGACATGGACAGAATAAGGAACAACACCAGCGCAGTGACCCTGGACCAACCTGGGGCCATGGACACCACCACCACCACCAACCCCCAAGGTGGACCAGGGTTATCTGTGCGTGCAACTGCACACACTGCACATGTCAGCAGGGGTGGTGGGAGGGGTGGGAGACAGAGGTCGCTGCTTGCAGACGTTGCTGGTGTGCATGAAGACCCACAACTGGTACGCATAGCTGATGCGTACCAGTCCAGCACCGGAGAGCTCAGCCAGGTAGTGGGGCTCCTCAGAGACATCAAACAGCAGCAGGCTGCCCATCATGCCCGCTTGGACTCCCACATGTCCCAAGTGGAGTCACACATGTCACGTGTGGACTCCCACATGTCACGTGTGGACTCCCACATGACCCGCGTGGAGTCCAAGTGGGATGTACTACATGAGATGACGGCGGTGCACAGGGACATTTTACAATGCCTCCGCCAGATGAACAGCAACCAGTCCACACCTCCCTGTGTGCCAACAACATCTGGTACCGAACAAACTGCAACTGCCACAGGGAGGGAGGAGGACTCTGGCGGAGAGTCCCCTGCACCGCAGCAGCCTGCACTTGAGGGCCCCCCCCAAGAAGAGGGGTCGTCCGAGGAGGGGAAAGTGAGAGGCTGATGGCCAAGCGCAACTCCCAGGAAGCCTGAACCTGTTCTGGATTTTCGCCTTTGTGCACAGACTGTTCACCCTGTTGATGGCAACACTACTCCCACACATTGCATGGGGAGTATAAGTTGGAACAATGTGTCAGACAACAGTGGCCCCGATACTGGGGATCCTGTCTACCTGGACTTTCTATTCATCTAGGAACTTGGGATTGCAAGATTCATGTACAGCACAATCCATCCTATGCACTATTATCACAATAAACACACTAATACACCATACTTGCCTCTGTCGTGATTCCAACGTGGGTGCTGTTATGGGGATGATGAACTGCAAAATTACACAGTGTATGCGAACTGCAACAGCAAGGACAACACAGGCATGTGAGTACAGGCAACGTGACACATATGAGGGAGACACACCACCAGGGCTACACAACACATACACACCTAGGCCATCTGACTCATTGCCTACACTGATGTTGCCAGGGAAGACGGTGCAATGCACAGACACCACACCCATTCCCAGTTGTAGTCAAGTAGCCCACAGGTGCAGTAAGCAAATGGCAGTCAAATGTGTGACCACAGACAACGCACATCACTAAGTGAAGCACAGGTTTATTACACAGTAGCAACATGCCGTAACCACTACAGATGCAAGGTAACCCCACCTGGTAGCGGGCACACAGTCAACAACTGTAGACAGAAGGAAGTCCATGGGTGTGGCGCACATCACCTGTAGGGACACAACAGCTACCAGCCTGGATGTGCAATCACGTCGTCGGTGGACACAGTTGACCAAACGAATCTGAAAGTACCCTGTGAAGGACAGAAATGACACACAGTCAAAAGCAATGCAGTACAGGACAGAACAGCAAAACTCATGCACAATACATGTTACAAGATACCCACCCAGAACCAAGTTAGCATGTCAACACTGTTGGGGAGTACAGCCCACCTGTCACCACACATCGCAACACACATCCTGTCAAGTAGCCCATGGACACACTCCAACAGCACCAGAGCACCACCCACACATCATGCCAACTCACATCATTCACATGACACCTCAGGATACTCACATTCAGCTAAAGAAGTTGGTGATGAGCTGTGTGCGGACATCACCATCACCATCATCATCATCATCGTCACTGGCATCGTGGTCCAGGCCAGGATCCTCCACAGGTGGCGGATGTTGGTCATCGTCATCCTGGATGAGAGGCAACTCCTTCCGCACTGCCAGGTTGTGGAGCATGCAGCAGACGATGATAATCTTGCACACTTTCGCAGGGGCATATGGGAGGGACCCTCCGGTCTTGTCCAGGCAGCGGAAGCGGCTCTTCAGGAGACCAAAGGTCCGCTCAATCACTCTCCTGGTCCGACCATGTGCCTCATTGTAGCGCATCTGGGCAGGTGTCACAGGGTTCCTGAGGGGTGTCAGCAACCACGGCATGTTGGGGTATCCCGAGTCACCTACGGACAGACAAGTGCACATCAGCTGACTTGGAAAAGTGGGCGGAATACTACAGATCAGATCACACACAATGGCACAAAGTCAGTACACACCGACAAGCCAGGCACGCTGGTTCTGCATCTGTGCCATCAACCTGGGGATGCGACTACTCCTCATCACAAAGGCATCGTGTGCTGAACCAGGGAAACGGGCACACACGTGTGTGATGGTCATGTCTGCAAGACACACCACCAGTGCATTGACCGAGTGGTAGTGCTTGCGGTTCCTGTAGGCCTGCTCCTGGGCCTGTGGTGGTACCAAAGCCACATGTGTCCCATCAATGGAGCCAATGACATGCGGCATCCTCCCCAGGGCATAAAAGTCACTCTTCACGTCAGTGAGTCGTCGCAGTCTAGGGAAATAGATGTACCGGTTCAGGAAGAGCAACATTGCCGCCAAAACATCGCGGAGCACACGGCTGAACATGGTCTGTGACATCCCACCAGCAGACGCCACAGTATGTTGGAAGGTACCGGTGGCAAAGAAGTGTAGGGCTGCCATCACCTTCACCTTGGGGGTCAGCGCTGTAGGATACGGCCGGCCAGGCTGCAAATGTGGGGACAACTGCACTGCAAAATCCTCAATCAGCTGCCTGGTGAAGCGGTACCGTCGGATGCTGTCCCGTTCCACCATCGTTGCCAGGTCTGGGAATGGCCGATGGACAGCAGGAGCCCTGCAGTGCAGAGGAGAAGTAAGCAAGATCGTCAGTCACCCCACATATGCGGCATTGAACACACTCAAGATCCCAACATACATCATCATGAGGCACAACTACATGAAGTGTGCAGTACCGGAACGACATTTATGGTACATACATGGCCAACATCTGTCAACACGGTCCTACAGGTGGCATCAATTTGTCCCTGTTTGGCCCATTGGATATCATGATGCTGTGTCACAGTCACCCCCCAGTGACATGTGAGGACAGATGTGCCCCAGGCACCACAGCTCAACGACAGGCACATTCCCAGGGACCCTGTAATGCCACATGGACACTGGCATCACCTGGAGTATCATGTGTACACCACAACAAAACAAACATGACCCCCACAGGTAGTGGCCACACTTGCCATGGCAGGAGAGCCATGGACGTCTGTGACACACACGCACAACATCAGAGTCCATGCACACACAACGTGGATGTGGAGACTGTCTCCCATTGTGCACATGAAATCAGAGACATTGTAAACACTACATGCACAAAGACTGTGGAGGGCCATCACTATTGTGCCACTGGGACACCCTGGCTCAAACATACCGTCCCACATGGGACTCACGGGGTATGTGACATGACATACACAAACACCACTGTGAAATGTGACCATGGCACATGCACAGATATGAACAGTTGCACATCACAGTGGTCACGTACACGTAACACCCATGATCCTGTCCCCATGAACACGTGCACAGCCTGGGGGTGGCTGCCCACAGGTGACACCCACAGGACAACATGTACACCAACATACACACAATAGGAAATGCAGCCTTACATGCCTTATGATAAGGTTTGGACAGGCTGTCGTGATGTAGGTGTGCCCCTCACTCCCTGGGAGCTATCTGTGGCTGGCATATGTCCATCTGAGACAGGCATGCTGACATATGCCAGTCACATGTACAGTGATGCGTTGTACTGCAATGGACCGATCGGTGCCTCCGGCCGGCCCATTGCATTCAATGTGTGCGGGTACGCGTTGTACCCCTGTGCGCGTTGAACTGCAATGGACCGATCGGTGCCTCCGGCCGGCCCATTGCATTCAATGTGTGCGGGTACGCGTTGTACCCCTGTGCGCGTTGAACAGCAATGGACCGATCGGTGCCTCCGGCCGGCCCATTGCATTCAATGTGTGCGGGTACGCGTTGTACCCCTGTGCGCGTTGTACTGCAATGGACCGATCGGTGCCTCCGGCCGGCCCATTGCATTCAATGTGTGCGGGTACGCGTTGTACCCCTGTGCGCGTTGAACAGCAATGGACCGATCGGTGCCTCCGGCCGGCCCATTGCATTCAATGTGTGCGGGTACGCGTTGTACCCCTGTGCGCGTTGTACTGCAATGGACCGATCGGTGCCTCCGGCCGGCCCATTGCTTTCAATGTGTGCGGGTACGCGTTGTACCCCTGTGCGCGTTGTACTGCAATGGACCGATCGGTGCCTCCGGCCGGCCCATTGCATTCAATGTGCGCGGTGCACGCGTTGTACCCCTGTGCGCGTTGAACAGCAATGGACCGATCGGTGCCTCCGGCCGGCCCATTGCATTCAATGTGTGCGGGTACGCGTTGTACCCCTGTGCGCGTTGTACTGCAATGGACCGATCGGTGCCTCCGGCCGGCCCATTGCATTCAATGTGTGCGGGTACGCGTTGTACCCCTGTGCGCGTTGAACAGCAATGGACCGATCGGTGCCTCCGGCCGGCCCATTGCATTCAATGTGTGCGGGTACGCGTTGTACCCCTGTGCGCGTTGAACAGCAATGGACCGATCGGTGCCTCCGGCCGGCCCATTGCTTTCAATGTGTGCGGGTACGCGTTGTACCCCTGTGCGCGTTGTACTGCAATGGACCGATCGGTGCCTCCGGCCGGCCCATTGCTTTCAATGTGTGCGGGTACGCGTTGTACCCCTGTGCGCGTTGTACTGCAATGGACCGATCGGTGCCTCCGGCCGGCCCATTGCATTCAATGTGTGCGGGTACGCGTTGTACCCCTGTGCGCGTTGAACAGCAATGGACCGATCGGTGCCTCCGGCCGGCCCATTGCATTCAATGTGTGCGGGTACGCGTTGTACCCCTGTGCGCGTTGAACAGCAATGGACCGATCGGTGCCTCCGGCCGGCCCATTGCATTCAATGTGTGCGGGTACGCGTTGTACCCCTGTGCGCGTTGAACAGCAATGGACCGATCGGTGCCTCCGGCCGGCCCATTGCTTTCAATGTGTGCGGGTACGCGTTGTACCCCTGTGCGCGTTGTACTGCAATGGACCGATCGGTGCCTCCGGCCGGCCCATTGCTTTCAATGTGTGCGGGTACGCGTTGTACCCCTGTGCGCGTTGAACAGCAATGGACCGATCGGTGCCTCCGGCCGGCCCATTGCATTCAATGTGTGCGGGTACGCGTTGTACCCCTGTGCGCGTTGAACAGCAATGGACCGATCGGTGCCTCCGGCCGGCCCATTGCATTCAATGTGTGCGGGTACGCGTTGTACCCCTGTGCGCGTTGAACAGCAATGGACCGATCGGTGCCTCCGGCCGGCCCATTGCATTCAATGTGTGCGGGTACGCGTTGTACCCCTGTGCGCGTTGTACCTCAATGGACCGATCGGTGCGCACCCATTGACAATGGGCTTGCCTGGCAACGGACGCGTTTTCGAATATTCGAACGAGTCGGTTGCTGGAAAATCAGTTGGTCACCCACAACAATGTTGCAAAATCATGTATGTCATGAAGTTGAAATTTTGAAGGATGCTGTGGGCGTGTTTTGGTGCTGCTATTCCATGGATTGGCCATATTCAGAAGATGCAAACGACTTGGACCTATCACTTTGGACACAAGGGACAGTATCTGCCTCTCCAGCACATATATATTGCTGCATGTTCCCCTGAGAGCCCACTTGCCTGCACTACATGCTCCAGGACGACATCTGCCACTGCACTGCTGCTGTCTCTGCCCCTCTGGACCCTGCAATGGCACGTACTGTGGAGAGAGCCCCAGCCTTCAGCCTTGAAGAGAACCAGGCCCTGCTGGACAGCCTACTTCCACAGTACAGCAAGCTGTATGGGACACCAGGGGAGCAGGTGAGTGTTCTGTGCACTGCCTTTCTGAATGTGCATTTTGTCTGACTAGCAAGGCTGAGAGTCAGCACACCACTGGCTAGCAGGCTCACTGAGTAGTTGTCACCCCCCATAGTGTGTAGTGACTTGCACTGGACAGGTATGGTGCAGTGACAGTGCTTCTGAACAGGGTTTTACTCCCCATGCTATGATACCATGTAGTGACTTCTGGAAAACTGTCCATGGGCAGCCGTGCACTGCCTGGGTACACCATGTGCCCCTGTGATTGCGACATGTATATGCAACTGTGTCATGCACGGATATGTTGCATGTGTAGTAATGTCCTTATCACTTTGTCATCCTGACAGGCTTCTGCCCATCGGAAGCATGAGATCTGGAAGGACATCGTCCGGGCTGTCCGGTCCGTGGGGGTCTACAAGCGCCGGATCCGCAACTGCCAAAAGAGGTGGCAGGACCTTCGGGGCTGGACCCGGAGGATTGCACGGGTCCAGCTGAAGCTGTCGCCTCCTCGCAGGAGGGCGGAACACGGACCCTGACCCCCACATGCTCAGGATCCTGGCGGTGGTCTTTCCAGACCTGGATGGGCAGCTGAAGGCCAGAGAGCAGCAAGGAGGGGGTGAGTCAAAGACTGCACTGTGTACTCTGTCTAACATGTTATGTGCCCTCCTCGGGCCAGGTTGAACTGCCACAGTACAGCAGTCATGTTGTCCAGGAGCCATGTCCCTCTATTGTGCACTGCCCACTCCTCATCTGATACCCAGGTGTGGCCCTTACATGCAGGGAATTCTGTCACTTAGGACTGTGTCCTTGCAGTTTGCTTGACTCAAGGTGGGAGACAGCATCTGTTTCCCTGACTCTGTGGTGGGCATCATGGGTGGGTCCATTGCTTACACAATGCCTGTATTCTGACATGTATTCAGCGTGTTACTTTGATCTGTGGTCCAATTGCTGAGCTGATCCACCACATGTGGCTGGGGTACCTGGCACACACCCATGCTGCGGGTGGGAACAATGTTTGGGCCCCAGGAGTATGTATATGACGTGTGTCACACATACTTAGC
Organism: Calotriton arnoldi; assembly: GCA_963921515.1. Classification (NCBI taxonomy): domain Eukaryota; kingdom Metazoa; phylum Chordata; class Amphibia; order Caudata; family Salamandridae; genus Calotriton; species Calotriton arnoldi. Next base: position 161,846 of record CAWUFW010019956.1, read on the forward strand.
CAGCTGCCTACAGTCCAGGGCTCATCCCTCATTCATGTGGGGCTGGACAGTCATGCCTACTCCAGGCCATACAATACACTCTGTACTCCCACTCCCGTGTATCAGAGGACACATTGTGCACAGTGATTTGCCCCTCAGGTGTCTGCCTCTGTGTCAGTGTGCTGTGGATTAGTCGCCAGGACTGCTGTGGAGTTTCTTGGTAGGGGCTCAGCATGCCACTGGAGATGTGACCATAGGAGACGATACTTGTGTGACACATAGGTGTCTGATCAGCTGCCCATGCAGACTGGGGCATGTAAATGTGAAGTTCAGGCAGCTGTTCCCCATGCACAGCAGAGTGTGAGGGGCTCAGGTTCAGAGGGTAGTGTCACAGGTCTCCCATATGTCCAATAGGTATGACCTGGACAGATGAGGGTTAAGAGGATGTGTTGTGGGGGGATGTACATGTGCACTTGTGCAGCTCCAGGACTTGCATTCCCCATGACCTACTATTGTGACACAGTGCAGAGTGTTGTTGTCTGGCTGCAAAGTCATACATCACTGAGACAGTGATGTATGACTTTGCAGTCATGCCTCCGCCATGGCATGTGTCTACTGATTGGTGATCCTGCAGGGGAGTGACATGTGCTACATGCACACCATAGTGGCGCTGGCTATCAGGACATGGGTGCATCATGGTGTCTGTCGCTGGTATGCATCACATGCATTTCCTATTTGACTCTGGGCATCCCTTACATCCGTAAACCTGTACTGACTCAGTGGCAAGAGCTGTGATGTGTCCACACCGTGTTCTCTGCACTGTCCAACTACTGTGTACTTGGTGCATGTGTCAACACTGGGGTGTTGCAATCCAACAGACACCAGACAGATGGGTGCAAGGCCATGTGGGATGTGAGTGCCATGCTTGGCATCAGACTGACAATTGACTTCTCCTGTTCAATTAGTGCACTTTTAGCAATGTACAACTAATGATGCCAGGGCTTGCTCTGTGATGTGCTGTGCTCACAGTGGTGTGTGCGTTATGTGCAGGTGACTGATGTCTGTCTGTTTCCCCATTGTTTGCAGATACATCCACGGCCACGGAAGGGGACAGCTCCACGGACCAGGAGGAGCCGGAGAGCCAGACTGGGTCAGCAGCCGAGGAGTGGTCGGAGGGACCCAGTGGCACGGAGGGCGAGGGGAGCCACACCGAGGAGTCCTCAGCAGCATCCACCTCAGCTGAGGACCAGAGCAACTCGGAGGATGACTCCCTTGTGGAGGCGGGTGTCAGCAGCCACCACACCCCAGCTAGTGTTGCTGTCCCCGCCACCACCAGCACCACCACCGCCCTCCCATCGGCTCCCATTCCCCAGGTCCGTGGAGGCTCCCATGTCCGGGAGCGTGTCTCCTTTGGGCCAGGCACCGCACCCCTGCCCCTGTGTCCCCTGCTGCCCTGAGTGAGGAGTCTGTGTACCTCCTTCGCCAGCTCCATGTAGGGCAGACAGCCATGCTGAGTGTCCTCCATGCGCACACCGCGCTGTTGACTCAGCTGGTGTCGTTCATGGAGGGCATCTCATCGGGCATGTCTGACCTACAGAGGGGCAATAGGTCCATGGACTCCTCCCTGACGGCAGCAGTGTCCCTCCTCAAACGGTCCCTCACCCCTCCTGCCTCTGCTCCATCCACACTCCCCAGCACCTTACCCATCCCAGGCACACACACACTGGCACACACCAGCACACACACATCCAGCACACTGACACACACGCCAATGACAAAACGCACACGCAAGCACATTCAGGGGACTGAAGCCAGACTCACAGGGGATGGGGCCCTGGAACACACACACGCATCCACATGCACTGCGCAGTCCTCAGTTCCCTCTCCCTCCAAAGCACCCTCCCTTGCCTCACCTGCAACCCCAAAGTCACAGCAGCTCTTCCTCTGTGACCTCGGCCTCTTCCCCACCGATGAAGCTGCTCCAGCATCCCGGGGGAAGAGGAAGCCCACCCACACGGAGCAGAGTGCCCCTCGCCCCCGGACACCCTCCCCCAGGCGCAGACGGACTGAGGCCCCCACCCGCAAGTCCCCCCGGAGTGCTAAGAGCAAGACCCCGCCACCGCCCTGCAGCTCAGGCACAAGGTCTCCGTCCTCCATCCCTCAGGCCCCCACTGCACAGGTGCCCCCACCACACCCTGCCCCAGGTTCCCCCACCCACAGATATACCATCCCCAAGATGCTCCGGCCTTCTCCCCCTGCCACTTGCTCTCCCAGCACCACACCCCCGCTGCGCTTGTCTGTGCCACTGATGTGGTGAGGGTGTCCCCCCCTCTGTCCAACCCACCTTGCCTGTTCCCCATTCTCCTCCCCTGGAGGTAGGCACTGCAGTGGAGTCCACTACCGCCCTGTCTGACTTGGGCACTGCAGTGGCGGACCTGTCCACCCCATCTGCAGGGTCCACTGCAGTTGTGCCGGCACCCACGACATCTGTGTCATGCCCCCCAGTTGTGCCGGCACACACCATGTCAGACACCTCCACTGCAGTTGTCAGTGGCTCTCCAGCACCCACCACCCCTTCCCTGACTCCCCCTGGTGAGCCCTGATCCTGTCCCTGCGGTGCCTGGCCTGCCCCCCGGTTGCCCCTCCTAGTGGATTGTCCCTGGTATTGTGCAGGCATGCGTAGGGTGACATCTGCCAGTGTCACCCTGTTTGAACTTTGACAATGGACTGGCCATTGGCCTTTGCTCTTTTTTCAGGACTTCGTTTGGCCTCAACACATATGCTGAATAAAGCAACTTTCTTTTCTCTAGTGCTCATGCTTCAGATGTACATGTTGTTGGTGCAGCTAACCATGCCCTTGCTGCAGTGATGGTGATATCTGGTCTCATGATTATGAAGTGTTACTGTGCAGGAACCCATGTGGTCCAGGGGAATGTGTCCTATCATGTGGTGTATCCATGTCATCAATAGCAGCATCTGAGGGTGTCATGTGTTCAGTATTTGGCAATGGGTTTCCTACTTACATTGGCAATTTCATATCTGTGGCTTCCACCCCTGCACATCTGTTGTGCCTGCCATCGTTGCATTTGTCTACTTCCCTGACCGTGTTGCCATCTCCAGTGGACATGCAGGTTTGGGCATCAATGGGGAGGGACTCATCCGTGTAGTCAGTGCAACATTGCTATACAAGTGTGTTGGATCTGTGCTGATGATTCCGTTGGCACATCCATGACCAGGCTGATGTGATGGGAGCCCTCATTTGGTGCTAATTGTTGATTGTGTGACCAAGTGCTCAGCTGACATGATGGGGCCCTACTGAGGCAACATATGGCACAGCTTTCCTCACACAGGAGTGGAGTCCCCTCATGGCAGTGTGTACACGTGTGACATTGCCTGCGCCCAAGGTGTGTGTTGTATGTGCATGTCTGTGTGTTCACTTCCATTCATCTGCGCATGCTGTGATCCCTAGTGTTGTACCTGTTTGTGATGCTTGCTGACTTGAGCTATGTTCCCCCAAAGTCTTCTCCCTGTGTTCTCTGTGATGTGGGTGCATGGCACATTACTGGTCATCAGGGTGTCACCCATAGGTGTGTTTGCTGTCAGGGCAGAGTTTGTGTGCTGACGCAGATGGGTCACAGTCAGGTTTCCCTTTGGCACTTGTTGTTTGCCCCTGTCATGTGATTTCCAGTTTGTGTTATCTTTCAGTGATTGTGACACGTTGTGTGTGTGACTGCTGGCACTCCTTAGGGTCCGGGCTGCAATGTTGGTTGTTGTCTATGTGTGTTCTTTGTGGGTGACCTTGGCTTCTTCATTGGTGTGTGACTGTGGCTGGGATCCCATTGGTCGGTGTGGTATTGCCGTCATGTCCATGTACAGCGTAGTGTGCAGTGTGTCAGACATTCAGGAGTCTTGTTGAGTGTCCATGTGTGATGTGTTTCTACACCTTGGTTCCCACCCACCACCCTGGAATAGTAATGGGTGCATGTGCAATGTCACCAGTGCATGTGTACTTCACTGCTGCACATTGTTGGAGGTCGAGGGGTGTGGTCTTGAGTGTGTGCAGATGAGAGTTGTTGCCCGGCTAGTCCCCTGCCTCCATGTTGGCCTTGGCTTACTGGCCATGCTGATTGATTTGTGCTTGTGTAGGTGTGATGGTAGTTAGTTGCTCAGGACACCTGACTGTGGTTCACAGTGTGAACGACATTTAGCTTTGTCATCACAGTGGTATTTTTCTTCAGCCCAGGGTCACCACATTGTGGGGGCCCTGGGGGTGGTGCTGTGGTGTGTCTGTGACTTGCTGTGTCAGTTGTTGTTCCTACGTGCCTGTGTGACATGTGTGTTTTGTGCTCCCTCTCACCTGTCAATGCCTGCTTGCCCACATAGGGGATTTGGATCCATGAGTTACCTTAGTGTGGCAGTGTATGCACATCTGTATGATTGGTATTCAGCTCTCCTCATGTGTTGTGTTGTTGCCTGGGGACACTGGCACCCCCACCCCTCACCTGCTGTGTATGATGACAGTGTTGGTCTGCCTGTTTGTGTTTGTGCATCTGCACCACTGCATTGGCATATCTTGGGTGTGCCATTGGCTGTATGTTGTTTGGTGTGTTTCCCCTGCTGTCCCTGGGACTCCTAGGTCATCGGTCAGCACAGTGATCATGGTTTGTGTGTCCCATTGCTGCCATGGTATGGTATCTGTTCACCTCACATCTGCTGTCTCCACAGGGTATCTGCATTTGTGTGCCCATTGGTGCAAATATGTGGTTCTGCATTCTGATGGTCACTTCTGTCATTGTGTCATTGATGACTGTTGACGGTCTCAGCCCCCATGGGTGTTGTTTGTCTGCACATGGCCAAAGGAATGTTTCATTTGCACTGCAGTATTTGGCTCCCCCAATTTATGTTGCAATGGGACACATACACTACTTTGCCACAGATGAGTTTTTGGTTCTGTGACCAGGAATGATCCATGCAGTTTGGCAGTTGCAGCTCTTTCTTTGTCAACAATTACCTTTTGGTCACTGTGATGATGAGGGTGTAGACCCCATTGCCACAATGGTCAAAATGTGCTTCAGCTATGGACCCCACACTTGCCTTTTGGTCACTGTGATGATGGGGGTTTAGACCCCATTGCCACAATGGTCAAAATGTGCTTCAGCTATGGACCCCACACTTGCCTTTTGGTCACTGTGATGATGGGGGTTTAGACCCCATTGCCACAATGGTCAAAATGTGCTTCAGCTATGGACCCCACACTTGCCTTTTGGTCACTGTGATGATGGGGGTTTAGGCCCCATTGCCACAATGGTCATGGGCTGCTTGCATTGTGGGTGCCACACACATATATGTGTGGCACATGTGCTAGGGGGTCACATTGTATGTTCAATGTCATGTTCGGTGTTGTAGGCATTTGACACAGCCTGCTCACACGCTTGTCATGGTGGTGGGGGATGTCTTAATCTTGCATTCCCTAGGTTGTGGTGTGCTTGTTGTGTCATGCATTGTCCATCCTATGAGTGGGGTGGTAGTAGTGGTAGGCATCCTGCCCCCTGGCTAAGGGTGGTAGTAGTGGTGGGCATCCTGCCCCCCTGGGTGAGGGTGGTAGTAGTGGTGGGCATCCTGCCCCCCTGGGTGAGGGTGGTAGTAGTGGTGGGCATCCTGCCCCCCTGGGTGAGGGTGGTAGTAGTGGTAGGCATCCAGCCCCCTGGCTAAGGGTGGTAGTAGTGGTGGGCATCCTGCCCCCTGGCTAAGGGTGGTAGTAGTGGTGGGCATCCTGCCCCCCTGGGTGAGGGTGGTAGTAGTGGTGGGCATCCTGCCCCCCTGGGTGAGGGTGGTAGTAGTGGTGG